>CM033620.1:5906039-6188539 GCA_019453435.1 Rhinogobius similis | reverse complement strand
TTCACAAAGACTTTGTGTTTGATTTTTGTGACTGTCCTGGTTCTTCAGGGAATCTTTGGCGTCTGGAGCTGAGGAAACATCTGGGACCAAAACCAGGTCCAAAACCAGGTCCAGATCCAGTCCAGGACTTAAACCAGTCCAGATGTGGAGTCTAGACTGAGCCGTGCAGACCCAGAAGGACATGAACCAAGTCCTGGTCTAGACCTGATCCAGACCTGGTTTAGTCCTGCTTTAGTCCTAGTTTAGTCCTGGTTTAGTCCCGGTTTAGGCCTGGTTTAGTCCCGCTTTATTCCTGGTTTAGTCCTGGTTCAGTCCCGGTTTAGTCCCGGTTTAGTCTTGGTTAAGACCTGGTTTAGTCCTGCTTTAGTCCTGCTTTAGTCCTGGTTCAGTCCCGGTTTAATTCTGGTTTAGCCCGGTTTAGTCCTGGTTTAGTCCTGGTTTAGACCTGGTTTAGCCCTGGTTTAGTCCTGGTTTAGCCCTGGTTTGGTCCTGGTTTAGCCCTGGTTCAGTCCTGGTTCAGTCCTGGTTTAGTCCTGGTTTAGTCCCGCTTTAGTCCCGCTTTAGTCCTGGTTTAGTCCTGGTTTAGTCCTGGTTCAGTCCTGGTTCAGTCCTGGTTTAGTCCTGGTTTAGTCCTGGTTTAGACCTGGTTTAGACCTGGTTTAGTCCTGGTTTAGTCCTGGTTCAGTCCTGGTTTAGTCCTGGTTTAGTCCTGGTTTAGTCCTGGTTTAGACCTGGTTTAGACCTGGTTTAGACCTGGTTTAGTCCTGGTTTAGTCCTTTAAGTTCCTGTTTGTGGAGTTTGTTGTTCACTGACGACGGCCATAAACCTTTTCTGATTCTGGTTTAGATTTTGTTTAGTCCTGAGCAAAACCTGGTTTAGTTCTGCTTTAGACCTGACACTGTATAAACCTGGTCTAGATTTAGTCCTGGTTCAGTCCTAGTTTTAGTCTTGTTTAGTCCTGATTTATCTCTGGTCTAGTCCAGGTCTAGTCCTGGTCTAGTCTCAGTGGAATGCTGGTCATGTCGTGACAGATCAGAAACAAACACAAGGAAAGACCAGGACTAAACCAGGACTAAACCAGGTCTAAACCAGGACTAAACCAGGTCTAAACCAGGACTAAACCAGGACTAAACCAGGTCTAAACCAGGTCTAAACCAGGACTGAACCAGGACTGAACCAGGTCTAAACCAGGTCTAAATCAGGACTAAACCAGGTCTAAACCAGGACTAAACCAGGACTAAACCAGGTCTAAACCAGGTCTAAATCAGGACTAAACCAGGACTAAACCAGGACTAAACCAGGTCTAAACCAGGACTAAACCAGGACTAAACCAGGACTAAACCAGGACTAAACCAGGACTAAAGCAGGACTAAAGCAGGACTAAACCAGGTCTAAACCAGGACTAAACCAGGTCTAAACCAGGACTAAACCAGGTCTAAACCAGGACTAAACCAGGACTAAACCAGGTCTAAACCAGGACTAAACTAGGACTAAACCAGGACTAAACCAGGTCTAAACCAGGACTAAACCAGGACTAAACCAGGACTAAACCAGGTCTAAATCAGGACTAAACCAGGTCTAAACCAGGACTAAACCAGGACTGAACCAGGTCTAAACCAGGTCTAAATCAGGACTAAACCAGGTCTAAACCAGGACTAAACCAGGACTAAACCAGGTCTAAACCAGGACTAAACCAGGTCTAAACCAGGACTGAACCAGGACTGAACCAGGTCTAAACCAGGTCTAAACCAGGACTAAACCAGGTCTAAACCAGGACTAAACCAGGACTAAACCAGGTCTAAACCAGGTCTAAATCAGGACTAAACCAGGACTAAACCAGGACTAAACCAGGTCTAAACCAGGACTGAACCAGGACTGAACCAGGACTAAACCAGGACTAAACCAGGACTAAAGCAGGACTAAAGCAGGACTAAACCAGGTCTAAACCAGGTCTAAACCAGGTCTAAACCAGGACTAAACCAGGTCTAAACTAGGACTAAACCAGGACTAAACCAGGTCTAAACTAGGACTAAACTAGGACTAAAGCAGGACTAAACCAGGTCTAAACTAGGACTAAACCAGGACTAAACCAGGACTAAACCAGGTCTAAATCAGGACTAAACCAGGTCTAAACCAGGACTAAACCAGGACTAAAGCAGGTCTAAACCAGGTCTAAATCAGGACTAAACCAGGTCTAAACCAGGACTAAACCAGGACTAAACCAGGTCTAAACCAGGTCTAAATCAGGACTAAACCAGGACTAAACCAGGACTAAACCAGGACTAAACCAGGTCTAAACCAGGACTGAACCAGGACTGAACCAGGACTGAACCAGGACTAAAGCAGGACTAAAGCAGGACTAAAGCAGGACTAAACCAGGTCTAAACCAGGTCTAAACCAGGTCTAAACCAGGACTAAACCAGGACTAAACCAGGTCTAAACTAGGACTAAACTAGGACTAAAGCAGGACTAAACCAGGTCTAAACTAGGACTAAACCAGGACTAAACCAGGTCTAAACCAGGACTAAACCAGGTCTAAACCAGGACTAAACCAGGTCTAAACCAGGTCTAAACCAGGACTAAACCAGGACTAAACTAGGACTAAACCAGGACTAAACCAGGTCTAAACCAGGTCTAAACTGACACACAGGGAGGGCATCTGGCTCAAACTCACCAGGATCCGGTTCTCCACTTTGTCCTTGACCTCCAGCTGAACTTGGAGCTTCAGTTCGACCTTTGACCCTCGACCCAGAGCTTCAGCCACGCCCCCTGGAACCAGAACCAACAGGAGGTAAACAAACAACGGACCGGGACTAAACCAGGACTAAACCAGGACTAAACCAGGACTAAACCAGTAATAAACCAGGACTAAACCAGGTCTAAACCAGGACTAAACCAGGTCTAAACCAGGACTAAACCAGGTCTAAACAAGGACTAAAGCAGGACTAAACCAGGTCTAAACTAGGACTAAACCAGGACTAAACCAGGTCTAGACCAGGACTAAACCAGGTCTAAACCAGGACTAAACCAGGTCTAAACCAGGACTAAACCAGGACTAAACCAGGTCTAAACCAGGTCTAAACTAGGACTAAACCAGGACTAAACTAGGACTAAACCAGGACTAAACCAGGTCTAAACCAGGTCTAAACTGACACACAGGGAGGGCATCTGGCTTAAACTCACCAGAATCCGGTTCTCCACTTTGTCCTTGACCTCCAGCTGAACTTGGAGCTTCAGTTCGACCTTTGACCCTCGACCCAGAGCTTCAGCCACGCCCCCTGGAACCAGAACCAACAGGAGGTAAACAAACAACGGACCGGGACTAAACCAGGACTGAACCAGGACTGGACCAGGACTGAACCAGGACTGAACCAGGACTGAACCAGGACTGAAGCAGGACTGAACCAGGACTAAACCAGAACTAAACCAGGACTGAACCAGGACTGAACCAGGACTAAACCAGGACTGAACCAGGACTAAACCAGGACTAAACCAGGACTGAACCAGGACTGAACCAGGACTGGACCAGGACTAAACCAGGAATAAACCAGGACTAAACCAGGACTGAACCAGGACTGAACCAGGACTGGACCAGGACTAAACCAGGAATAAACCAGGACTGGACCAGGACTAAACCAGGACTAAACCAGGACTAAACCAGGACCAATCCTTAATTGATTACTTAAATATTAATGAGTTAATTTAATCACTGAATCCTCGTTAAATGAACCTGAACCAGACGAGACTCAAACACAAACATCACGAGGAAAAGAATAAAAGAGTAAAAGAGTAAAAGAGTAAAAGTGTAAAAGTGTAAAAGAGTAAAAGAGTAAAAGAGTAAAAGTGTAAAAGAGTAAAAGAGTAAAAGAATAAAAGAGTAAAAGAATAAAAGAATAAAAGAGTAAAAGAGTAAAAGAGTAAAAGTGTAAAAGAGTAAAAGAGTAAAAGAGTAAAAGTGTAAAAGAGGTGGATTTGATTAATCTTTTCTGCACCAGGTCCTTTAACGACGTCACTTTCACTTTTGGGTCAAATTTAGTAAAAATTGAACAAATTCATTAAAAGAATGAATCGATTATGAAAATGATCTCCAGCTGCAGCTCAAACTCACAGGAGCCTGAGACAGAACTACTGCAAATACTGCAAATACTGCAAGTACTACAAGTACTACTTCTACTACAAATACTACTACTACTTCTATTACAAATATTTTTACTACTACTACTACTACTACTACGACTACGACTACTACAAATACTACAAATAATGTTTTTCACTTTTGTTTAAATGTTTTGGTCATTTTGTGAATATTTTCTGAGTTTCTGTCAAACAAAAGGTCTTGTCCCAAATGTAAATCCTTTTGTCCTTCAGGGCCACCGTACTGAGGGGACATTTCTGCTCTTTTGTGATTCCTTTGACAAACTTTTTCCTGATAATTAAACCCGACACAGACACGTCTGGCCCGCTCCTGTCGGATCGACGCTGTTACTGCTGAGTCACGTTTGTCCTCCTCGGGGGCAGATTTTGTTTGTTTTCCGCGTGTGAGCTGCAGAGTGAAAGTGTGGAAAGCCCCGCCCCCTCGGCTCGGATCAGGAAGTGCTCAAGACACAGCCTCGGGCCAAGAATCTGCACAGACTGAACTCCAGCAGCAGCAACCGACCCAGACCTGGACCTGGACCAGACCCAGACCTAGACCTGGACCTGGACCTGGACCTGGACCTGGACCTGGGCCTGGGCCTGGGCCTGGGCCTGGACCTGGACCTGGACCTGGACCTGGGCCTGGGCCTGGACCTGGACCTGGACCTGGGCCTGGGCCTGGGCCTGGGCCTGGACCTGGACCTGGACCTGGACCTGGGCCTGGACCTGGGCCTGGACCTGGACCTGGGCCTGGACCTGGGCCTGGACCTGGACCTGGGCCTGGACCTGGACCTGGACCTGGACCTGGACCTGGGCCTGGACCTGGGCCTGGACCTGGACCTGGACCTGGGCCTGGACCTGGACCTGGACCTGGGCCTGGGCCTGGGCCTGGGCCTGGACCTGGACCTGGGCCTGGACCTGGACCTGGACCAGGAAATGTGATTCTGATTTAAAACGTGAACTTTGAACAGAATCCTTTTGTTAAAACATAAATATAATCAGTGAGCACCTCCTCAGCTCGTGTCCTACCTCCTCAGCTCGTGTCCTACCTCCTCAGCTCGTGTCCTACCTCCTCAGCTCGTGTCCTACCTCCTCAGCTCGTGTCCTACCTCCTTGTGTCCTACCTCCTCAGCTCGTGTCCTACCTCCTCAGCTCGTGTCCTACCTCCTCAGCTCGTGTCCTACCTCCTCAGCTCGTGTCCTACCTCCTCAGCTCGTGTCCTACCTCCTCAGCTCGTGTCCTACCTCCTCAGCTCGTGTCCTACCTCCTCAGCTCGTGTCCTACCTCCTCAGCTCGTGTCCTACCTCCTCAGCTCGTGTCCTACCTCCTCAGCTCGTGTCCTACCTCCTTGTGTCCTACCTCCTTGTGTCCTACCTCCTCAGCTCCGTGTCCTACCTCCTCAGCTCGTGTCCTACCTCCTCAGCTCGTGTCCTACCTCCTCAGCTCGTGTCCTACCTCCCTAGCTCGTGTCCCTACCTCCCTCAGCTCGTGGTCCTACCTCCTCAGCCTCGTGTCCTACCTCCTCAGCCTCGTGTCCCACCTCCTCAGCCTCGTGGTCCCACCTCCTCAGCTCGTGTCCTACCTCCTCAGCTCGTGTCCTACCTCCTCAGCTCCTGGTCCCACCTCCTCAGCTCGTGTCCTACCTCCTCAGCTCGTGTCCTACCTCCTCAGCTCGTGTCCTACCTCCTCAGCTCGTGTCCTACCTCCTCAGCTCGTGTCCTACCTCCTTGTGTCCTACCTCCTTGTGTCCCTACACTCCTTTCGTGTCCCTACCTCCTCAGCTCGTGTCCTACCTCCTCAGCTCATGTCCTACCTCCTTGTGTCCTACCTCCTTGTGTCCTACCTCCTTGTGTCCTACCTCCTCAGCTCGTGTCCTACCTCCTCAGCTCGTGTCCTACCTTCTCAGCTCGTGTCCTACCTCCTCAGCTCGTGTCCTACCTCCTCAGCTCGTGTCCTACCTCCTCAGCTCGTGTCCTACCTCCTTGTGTCCTACCTCCTCAGCTGGTGTCCTACCTCCTTGTCTCCTTCCTCCTCAGCTCGTGTCCTACCTCCTCAGCTTTTCTCCTACCTCCTCAGCTCGTGTCCTACCTCCTCAGCTTGTCTCCTACCTCCTCAGCTCGTGTCCTACCTCCTCAGACGTGGATTTACAAAAATAAAACTTAAAACAATTTTATGACAGTTTTAGAAGACTCTCCTTGTCTGCGGTCCACAACCCAGACCCAGACCAGGACCAGGACCAGACCCAGACCCAGACCAGACTCAGACCAGGACCAGACCCAGACCCAGACCCGGACGAGACCCAGACCCAGACCCAGACCAGACCCAGACCCAGACCCAGACCCAGACCCAGACCCAGACCAGACCCAGACCCAGACCAGACTCAGACCAGACCAGACTCAGACCCAGACCAGACTCAGACCCAGACTCAGACCCAGACCAGACTCAGACCAGACTCACCCAGCAGCTCCTGGTTGTAGTCCGGTTCTTCCATGCTTCAGTGGGAGCTTCAGTGGGAGCTTCAGCGGGATCTCTCGGCGCCACAGCCGGGCCGCGGTGCTTCAGGGCCGGGGTGAGTTCGGGGAAAGGCTCGGTGTCCCGGGGAGCTCAGATCAGAGGCGTCCCGCTGCCTGACGCTCTGTGCGTAAAAGGTGTGCCGCGCGCGCTACCTGTGGACGCCTCACGTGCACGGCCATTCCTGAGTGCGTGCACGCGCACAGGTGAAGAAGAAGCGCGTCCGTGTTTTGTGTCGGCTCAAACCGCAGTTAAAGGTACAGTTCAGACACAGCTCCGGACAAATTCCCGGGACTCTCTGCGTTTGTGTCTGCGCACGCGCACGGCGGCCCCTCACGCGCTCCAGGAAACTCCAGCCGGACTTTTGGATCCGAGGCTCATGAAGGTGAGCGCGGCCTCCTGCTGGACGTTCAGGGAACTGCAGCCTGTGATCTGCCTCACACGAAGTTTGTCTGTCACGATGTGACGCTCGTCACTGCAGCCAAACACCGGCAGAAAAAATGACATTTTCTGTAAAAAGTTGTGTCATTGATCATTTGGGTCATTTCTGCAGAATCCTGAGGGCCACGTTTGGCCCCAAGCTGTGTTTGAACCCAGTTTAATTTTGATGTCCAGGTTTAGTCCTGGTTTAGTCCAGGTTTAGACCTGGTTTAGTCCAGGTTTAGACCTGGTGTAATCCTGGTTTAGTCCAGGTTTAGTCCTGGTTTAGACCTGGTTTAGTCCAGGTTTAGACCTGGTTTAGTCCAGGTTTAGTCCAGGTTTAGTCCTGGTTTAGTCCAGGTTTAGACCTGGTTTAGACCTGGTTTTAGTCCAGGTTTAGACCTGGTTTAGTCCAGGTTTAGTCCAGGTTTAGTCCCGGTTTAGACCTGGTTTAGTCCAGGTTTAGTCCTGGTTTAGTCCTGGTTTAGTCCTGGTTTTAGTCCAGGTTTAGTCCCGGTTTAGACCTGGTTTAGTCCTGGTTTAGTCCAGGTTTAGACCCCGGTTTAGTCCAGGTTTAGACCTGGTTTAGTGCAGGTTTAGACCTGGTTTAGTCCAGGTTTAGTCCAGGTTTAGACCTGATTTAGTCCAGGTTTAGACCTGGTTTAGTCCAGGTTTAGTCCAGGTTTAGTCCAGGTTTAGACCTGGTTTAGACCTGGTTTAGTCCAGGTTTAGTCCAGGTTTAGTCCTGGTTTAGTCCAGGTTTAGACCTTGTTTAGACCTGGTTTAGTCCAGGTTTAGACCTGGTTTAGTCCAGGTTTAGACCTGGTTTAGTCCAGGTTTAGACCTGGTTTAGTCCAGGTTTAGTCCTGGTTTAGTCCAGGTTTAGACCTGGTTTAGACCTGGTTTTAGTCCAGGTTTAGTCCTGGTTTAGTCCAAGTTTAGTCCAGGTTTAGTCCCGGTTTAGACCTGGTTTAGTCCAGGTTTAGACCTGGTTTAGTCCTGGTTTAGTCCAGGTTTAGACCTGGTTTAGTCCCGGTTTAGACCTGGTTTAGTCCAGGTCTAGACCTGGTTTAGTCCAGGTTTAGTCCAGGTTTAGTCCTGGTTTAGTCCAGGTTTAGACCTGGTTTAGACCTGGTTTTAGTCCAGGTTTAGACCTGGTTTAGTCCAGGTTTAGTCCAGGTTTAGTCCCGGTTTAGACCTGGTTTAGTCCAGGTTTAGTCCTGGTTTAGTCCTGGTTAAGTACTGGTTTGAGTCCAGTTTTAGTCCCGGTTTAGACCTGGTTTAGTCCTGGTTTAGTCCAGGTTTAGACCTGGTTTAGTCCAGGTTTAGACCTGGTTTAGTCCAGGTTTAGACCTGGTTTAGTCCAGGTTTAGTCCAGGTTTAGTCCAGGTTTAGTCCAGGTTTAGTCCAGGTTTAGACCTGGTTTAGTCCAGGTTTAGTCCAGGTTTAGTCCAGGTTTAGTCCTGGTTTAGTCCAGGTTTAGACCTTGTTTAGACCTGGTTTAGTCCAGGTTTAGACCTGGTTTAGTCCAGGTTTAGACCTGGTTTAGTCCAGGTTTAGACCTGGTTTAGTCCAGGTTTAGACCTGGTTTAGTCCAGGTTTAGACCTGGTTTAGACCTGGTTTTAGTCCAGGTTTAGTCCTGGTTTAGTCCAAGTTTAGTCCAGGTTTAGTCCCGGTTTAGACCTGGTTTAGTCCAGGTTTAGACCTGGTTTAGTCCTGGTTTAGTCCAGGTTTAGACCTGGTTTAGTCCAGGTTTAGACCTGGTTTAGTCCAGGTTTAGTCCAGGTTTAGACCTGGTTTAGTCCAGGTTTAGACCTGGTTTAGTCCAGGTTTAGTCCTGGTTTAGTCCAGGTTTAGACCTGGTTTAGACCTGGTTTAGTCCAGGTTTAGTCCTGGTTTAGTCCAGGTTTAGACCTGGTTTAGTCCAGGTTTAAACCTGGTTTAGTCCAGGTTTAGACCTGGTTTAGTCCAGGTTTAGACCTGGTTTAGTCCAGGTTTAGTCCAGATTTAGACCTGGTTTTAGTCCTGGTTTAGTCCAGGTTTAGTCCAGGTTTAGACCTGGTTTAGTCCAGGTTTAGACCTGGTTTAGTCCAGGTTTAGTCCAGGTTTAGACCTGATTTAGTCCAGGTTTAGACCTGGTTTAGTCCAGGTTTAGTCCAGGTTTAGTCCAGGTTTAGACCTGGTTTAGACCTGGTTTAGTCCAGGTTTAGTCCAGGTTTAGTCCAGGTTTAGTCCTGGTTTAGTCCAGGTTTAGACCTTGTTTAGACCTGGTTTAGTCCAGGTTTAGACCTGGTTTAGTCCAGGTTTAGACCTGGTTTAGTCCAGGTTTAGACCTGGTTTAGTCCAGGTTTAGTCCTGGTTTAGTCCAGGTTTAGACCTGGTTTAGACCTGGTTTTAGTCCAGGTTTAGTCCTGGTTTAGTCCAAGTTTAGTCCAGGTTTAGTCCCGGTTTAGACCTGGTTTAGTCCAGGTTTAGACCTGGTTTAGTCCAGGTTTAGTCCAGGTTTAGACCTGGTTTAGTCCCGGTTTAGACCTGGTTTAGTCCAGGTTTAGTCCAGGTTTAGACCTGGTTTAGTCCAGGTTTAGTCCTGGTTTAGTCCAGGTTTAGTCCAGGTTTAGACCTGGTTTAGACCTGGTTTAGTCCAGGTTTAGTCCTGGTTTAGTCCAGGTTTAGACCTGGTTTAGTCCAGGTTTAAACCTGGTTTAGTCCAGGTTTAGACCTGGTTTAGTCCAGGTTTAGACCTGGTTTAGTCCAGGTTTGGTCCAGATTTAGACCTGGTTTAGTCCAGGTTTAGTCCAGGTTTTAGGTCAGGTTTAGTCAGGTCAGATTTGGTCAGGTTTGGTCTGTTTAGTCCAGGTTTTGTCAGGTTTAGTCAGGTTTAGTCAGGTTTACAGGTTTAGTCTGGTTTAGTCCAGGTTTAGTCACCAGTCGATCTGCTTTTCTCCTTTGTTTACATTTTTGAAAATAGTATCTCCGTCTCAAATCACGTGTTATTTTGGCGCGTTCTCGCGGGACTTCCGGGTCACGTAAGTCTGACCTATTGTGTTTCTCCGTGACGTCAAACGGTCAGGTGACGCGGCGCGGCCAATGCATAGAACTATAATAAAACCTGGAAGATGAATCCAAGATGGCCGTCCTGTTTATCCCTATGGAGAGTGCTCATTGGCGCATGACCCCAAAAAAGTTTCTTACTTCCGCATTTACTTCCTGATCTGGCGCCATCTTGTTTTACTTCCTGATACGATGGCTGCCATCTTTGTTTTACTTCCTGAAACGATGGCTGCCATCTTTGTTTTAGGGCGCCACGTGACGACAATCCCCCACTTCATATAAAAACGGTAATTTCGGTGATTTTAGAAACGGTAGAAAAGAACATTTCCTTCTATTTTATTTAAATACCGATAATAATTCAGTACTGTCTGCAATTATAATGTGACATTTTAGAAAAAGGCTGGCTGCAGTACCTCGCACGGCCACAAATCAATCTGGGACCACAGTCAGAGGGGGCGTACCTTATCCAGTTCATTTAATACATCCATGGGCCAATGGCGTGGGTTCTTACGCCGCTGTGGTTAAGCCGGTGAGTCCGCGCGGGTTGAGGCTAATGCTAATGCTAATGCGTTTGTGTTCGTGACCTCTTCGTGTCCCGCGGGAGCCTCTGTCCCGCTCATGGACCGTACCGGTCAGTCACGTGGGTCTGTAACGGTCTATGGACGGGGCTCGTGAGGCGGAGTCCGCGGAAGTCGGAGAGTGTTCGTTTGTTGTGCTAACGCTAGCTTAGCCGCCGCCGTTCATTATGGGCGCGGTTAGCACCTGTTTGTGCCACACTTTGTGCCGTGTCCGCGCGTCTGTCGTGGAGGGTCAATTGTTCCATCGTTCACTTCATGTATTTAAGTGCCTTTGCTAACGGTTATTATTTAATGAGTTATGATGACCTGAACACTTTAGCTTAGCACTTTATAACTTGAAATGTATTTTGATAAATTGTTGCTAAATTATGCAGCTAATATTTTAGCATTTTCTATATGAAATGTTATTTATATTTAATGTATATTGCTGTATTATTTTCCACTGTTGAATTATTCCACTTGAACTTATTTATAACTTAAAGCAACTAGTGCTGTATTTATTTGATTGTGTTCACACTGGATACTGTAGATATTGATATAACGTTATCCCACCGGCCCTGGGGTTTTGATTTACTGAAGTTTGGTTCTGTTGTGCAGGCCAGGGGTCTTGAACTTTTGATGGCGATCTGGAGGAGCAGGAGGAGCAGGAGGAGCAGGAGGAGCTGGAGGAGCTGAAGGAGCTGAAGGAGCAGGAGGAGCAGGAGGAGCTGAAGGAGCAGGAGGAGCAGGAGGAGCTGAAGGAGCAGGAGGAGCAGGAGGAGCTGAAGGAGCAGGAGGAGCAGGAGCTGAAGGAGCAGGAGGAGCAGGAGGAGCTGAAGGAGCAGGAGGAGCTGAAGGAGCAGGAGGAGCTGAAGGAGCAGGAGGAGCAGGAGGAGCAGACCTCGAGCCTCTGAGCCTCTGAATCTGAGTGGACCCCCAGCTGCACCTCTCCCTCCGGCCGGTAGGGGGCTCACTGCACGACACATGTTTCCTCTCACAAACTCTTCTCCCACGTCTGGTTGGATTCTGGTCAAACCAGACGTGGGTTTCACTGTGAGCGGGTTGTGTTTCATGTTCCTCATGAAGCACTTGTTGTTGTTGTTGTTGTTGTTGTTGCTGTGGGATTGTTTACGGTGAACGGCCGTTCGTTCATCTTGTCTGTTATTATCTGTTGTATGTATTTATTCTTTTTCTCATATATATATATTACACATATATATATATGCATATATATATATATTACACATATATGATACCAAAGCATCTTGAGCCTCCTTCTCTCCCTCCTGGAGCCTCCCTGTCGTCTGATCATGAGCCTTTTACAGTATTACACATTCACTTTGTTTAATACTGGGTTAAATCTAGTACTATATTATATACATATATAACATACATATATAACATACATATATAACATACATATATTACATTGTACAGTGTTACGTGAGACAGGCGCTACACCTGCTGTAGTCCTGCTTTAGTCCTGCTTTAGTCCAGCTTTAGTCCAGGTTTAGTCCAGCTTTAGTCCAGGTTTAGTCCAGCTTTAGTCCTGCTTTAGTCCAGCTTTAGTCCAGGTTCAGTCCAGGTTCAGTCCAGGTTCAGTCCAGCTTTAGTCCAGCTTTAGTCCAGGTTTAGACCTGGTTTAGTCCTGGTTCAGTCCTGGTTCAGTCCTGGTTCAGTCCTGGTTCAGTCCAGCTTTAGTCCTGCTTTAGTCCAGCTTTAGTCCAGGTTTAGTCCAGCTTTAGTCCAGCTTTAGTCCTGCTTTAGTCCAGCTTTAGTCCAGGTTCAGTCCAGGTTCAGTCCAGCTTTAGTCCAGGTTTAGTCCAGGTTTAGACCTGGTTTAGTCCTGGTTCAGTCCTGGTTCAGTCCTGGTTCAGTCCTGGTTCAGTCCAGCTTTAGTCCTGCTTTAGTCCAGCTTTAGTCCAGGTTTAGTCCAGCTTTAGTCCAGCTTTAGTCCTGCTTTAGTCCTGCTTTAGTCCAGGTTCAGTCCAGGTTCAGTCCAGCTTTAGTCCAGGTTTAGTCCAGGTTTAGACCTGGTTTAGTCCTGGTTCAGTCCTGGTTCAGTCCTGGTTCAGTCCAGGTTCAGTCCAGCTTTAGTCCAGGTTTAGTCCAGGTTTAGACCTGGTTTAGTCCTGGTTCAGTCCTGGTTCAGTCCTGGTTCAGTCCTGGTTCAGTCCTGGTTCAGTCCAGCTTTAGTCCTGCTTTAGTCCAGCTTTAGTCCAGGTTTAGTCCAGCTTTAGTCCAGCTTTAGTCCTGCTTTAGTCCAGCTTTAGTCCAGGTTCAGTCCAGGTTCAGTCCAGCTTTAGTCCAGGTTTAGTCCAGGTTTAGACCTGGTTTAGTCCTGGTTCAGTCCTGGTTCAGTCCTGGTTCAGTCCTGGTTCAGTCCAGCTTTAGTCCTGCTTTAGTCCAGCTTTAGTCCTGGTTCAGTCCAGGTTTAGTCCAGGTTTAGACCTGGTTTAGTCCTGCTTTAGTCCTGCTTTAGTCCAGCTTTAGTCCTGGTTCAGTCCAGGTTTAGTCCAGGTTTAGACCTGGTTTAGTCCTGCTTTAGTCCTGCTTTAGTCCAGCTTTAGTCCAGCTTTAGTCCTGCTTCAGTCCAGGTTTAGTCCAGGTTCAGTCCAGGTTCAGTCCAGGTTCAGTCCTGGTTCAGTCCAGGTTCAGTCCAGGTTCAGTCCTGGTTTAGTCCAGGTTCAGTCCTGGTTCAGTCCAGGTTCAGTCCAGGTTCAGTCCTGGTTTAGTCCTGGTTTAGTCCTGGTTCAGTCCAGGTTCAGTCCTGGTGGTTCCAGCAGGTGGCGCTGCAGTTTTATTCATATATAAGTGTAATGGCTGGTGTTGGCCGCCAGAGGGCGCCACAGCGCTGGCTCTAAACCGTTAAAGCCACAAACTCAACTCAAACGGCACTGAATGACCCGGATATTGACTCTACATTTTATAAACGGTATGTTTTTTGTGATGGTTAAAAATTAAAACTAAATTAAAAGTTACAGAATATTGAACAGCTGCATAAAATGTGTTGTTTTTTTGTTCTTTTGATCCAAAGATTCTGACACTTTACATTAAACAGCTTTACGCTTGTCTCACTGTTATTTAATTAAAAGTATAATTAAAAATAATAAAGTTTAAAGTGACTAAAACATGGATGAGACGAATATATTTAGTTTTAACAAAAAGTTATAGATTTTTTTCCTGATTTAACCATGTTTATAGTTTAACATCACTTCCTGTTTGTAAATGATGACATCACAGTGGGAAAGATTTAAATTGGACAAATGAAAACACACAAACACATTTATTTTGTTGAATTAATGTTTAAAGGATCAAAAAGGAGTTTATTTTGTGTAAATGATGTGGATGGATCGAGGCTCACAATGTGACGTCCTCTTTGTTTTTACTTTAATTTAATTTACTTTTCTTTTCTTCACAAAACACGACGTGACGGTTTAAATCTACGATCTTTGTTCATTTTCCCGGCTTTTCTGGAGTAAAAATGTGCAAACGTCAGAGGTTTGGGACGTCCCGCTGATGAACACGAGCCTGTCCTCAGGTCTGAAAGTGGATCATTATCAAACTGTATAAAACAAATAAATGTAAATGTGTGACGTGAATGAAGAGGAAGCTCTGATAATGTCACAAGATAAAGCTTTATTTCCATGTTTAACAAATGAAGAGCTAAATATAAAGCACTGCAGACTCAGTCGTGTTTTTGAATAAAACATTCATTTGTGACGTTTGACTTGGTCACAGTTAAATGTGAAGAGTCTGTTTATGGTGTTTTCATCTGTTTGTTATTTCACTTTGGGCTCGATGTCACATTGTTTTGTGATTCTGGTGATTCATGATTCTTGAGAAGATGAACAGCAACAAAAGCAGCTTTAGACAAATGACACAGGTGTAGAGCCCGAGGCTCCTGGGGGCCGCGTGGGAACAAGTTTTTTCGAAACTTGAAAATTTCAAAATGACACCTTCCACGTTCTCCTCGCCGTCCCATCGGCCCAAGAGAGCCCCGGAACCACAGCGGCCCCACAGACCCCCCGGGGCCCCTGGACTGTGTGTGTGTGTGTGTGTGTGTACAGTGTGTGTGTGATTTTAATTTACACATTGATAATAATTTAGACCCTGTTTCAAATGAGTTTTTAAATATTCTTAATTACATGGATTTTACCCAGCACGTCACACAGCCGACTCACAACAGAGGACACACTCTGGACCTGGTCATCACCCATGGCCCGTCCACCAGTGTGTCCTCACAGCAGAAGGACACACTCTGGACCTGGTCATCACCCATGGCCTGTCCACCAGTGTGTCCTCACAGCAGAAGGACACACTCTGGACCTGGTCATCACCCATGGCCTGTCCACCAGTGTGTCCTCACAGCAGAAGGACACACTCTGGACCTGGTCATCACCCATGGCCTGTCCACCAGTGTGTCCTCACAGCAGAAGGACACACTCTGGACCTGGTCATCACCCATGGCCCGCCCACCAGTGTGTCCTCACAGCAGAAGGACACACTCTGGACCTGGTCATCACCCATGGCCTGTCCACCAGTGTGTCCTCACAGCAGAAGGACACACTCTGGACCTGGTCATCACCCATGGCCTGTCCACCAGTGTGTCCTCACAGCAGAAGGACACACTCTGGACCTGGTCATCACCCATGGCCTGTCC
Organism: Rhinogobius similis; assembly: GCA_019453435.1. NCBI lineage: Eukaryota > Metazoa > Chordata > Actinopteri > Gobiiformes > Gobiidae > Rhinogobius > Rhinogobius similis. The sequence continues at coordinate 6,173,202 of CM033620.1, read as the reverse complement.
ACCAGTGTGTCCTCACAGCAGAAGGACACACTCTGGACCTGGTCATCACCCATGGCCTGTCCACCAGTGTGTCCTCACAGCAGAAGGACACACTCTGGACCTGGTCATCACCCATGGCCTGTCCACCAGTGTGTCCTCACAGCAGAAGGACACACTCTGGACCTGGTCATCACCCATGGCCTGTCCACCAGTGTGTCCTCACAGCAGAAGGACACACTCTGGACCTGGTCATCACCCATGGCCTGTCCACCAGTGTGTCCTCACAGCAGAAGGACACACTCTGGACCTGGTCATCACCCATGGCCTGTCCAATCACCAGTGTGTCCTCACAGCAGAAGGACACACTCTGGACCTGGTCATCACCCATGGCCTGTCCACCAGTGTGTCCTCACAGCAGAAGGACACACTCTGGACCTGGTCATCACCCATGGCCTGTCCACCAGTGTGTCCTCACAGCAGAAGGACACACTCTGGACCTGGTCATCACCCATGGCCCGTCGGTCACCACCAGTGTGTCCTCACAGCAGAAGGACACACTCTGGACCTGGTCATCACCCATGGCCCGTCCACCAGTGTGTCCTCACAGCAGAAGGACACACTCTGGACCTGGTCATCACCCATGGCCTGTCCACCAGTGTGTCCTCACAGCAGAAGGACACACTCTGACCTGGTCATCACCCATGGCCTGTCCACCAGTGTGTCCTCACAGCAGAAGGACACACTCTGGACCTGGTCATCACCCATGGCCTGTCCACCAGTGTGTCCTCACAGCAGAAGGACACACTCTGGACCTGGTCATCACCCATGGCCTGTCCACCAGTGTGTCTCTCACAGCAGAAGGACACACTCTGGACCTGGTCATCACCCATGGCCTGTCCACCAGTGTGTCCTCACAGCAGAAGGACACACTCTGGACCTGGTCATCACCCATGGCCTGTCCACCAGTGTGTCCTCACAGCAGAAGGACACACTCTACCTGGTCATCACCCATGGCCCGTCCCACCAGTGTGTCCTCACAGCAGAAGGACACACTCTGGACCTGGTCATCACCCATGGCCTGTCCACCAGTGTGTCCTCACAGCAGAAGGACACACTCTGGACCTGGTCATCACCTATGGCCTGTCCACACCAGTGTGTCCTCACAGCAGAAGGACACACTCTGGACCTGGTCATCACCCATGGCCTGTCCACCAGTGTGTCCTCACAGCAGAAGGACACACTCTGGACCTGGTCATCACCCATGGCCTGTCCACCAGTGTGTCTCACAGCAGAAGGACACACTCTGGACCTGGTCATCACCCATGGCCCGTCCACCAGTGTGTCCTCACAGCAGAAGGACACACTCTGACCTGGTCATCACCCATGGCCCGTCCACCAGTGTGTCCTCACAGCAGAAGGACACACTCTGGACCTGGTCATCACCCATGGCCTGTCCACCAGTGTGTCCTCACAGCAGAAGGACACACTCTGGACCTGGTCATCACCCATGGCCTGTCCACTCAGTGTGTCCTCACAGCAGAAGGACACACTCTGGACCTGGTCATCACCTATGGCCTGTCCACCAGTGTGTCCTCACAGCAGAAGGACACACTCTGACCTGGTCATCACCCATGGCCCGGTTCCACCAGTGTGTCCTCACAGCAGAAGGACACACTCTGGACCTGGTCATCACCCATGGCCTGTCCACCAGTGTGTCCTCACAGCAGAAGGACACACTCTGGACCTGGTCATCACCCATGGCCAGTCCACCAGTGTGTCCTCACAGCAGAAGGACACACTCTGACCTGGTCATCACCCATGGCCTGTCCACCAGTGTGTCCTCACAGCAGAAGGACACACTCTGGACCTGGTCATCACCCATGGCCTGTCCACCAGTGTGTCCTCACAGAAGAAGTTCTCCTGTCCACCAGTGTGTCCTCACAGCAGAAGGACACACTCTGGACCTGGTCATCACCCATGGCCTGTCCACCAGTGTGTCCTCACAGCAGAAGGACACACTCTGGACCTGGTCATCACCCATGGCCTGTCCACCAGTGTGTCCTCACAGCAGAAGGACACACTCTGGACCTGGTCATCACCCATGGCCTGTCCACCAGTGTGTCCTCACAGCAGAAGGACACACTCTGGACCTGGTCATCACCCATGGCCCGTCCACCAGTGTGTCCTCACAGCAGAAGGACACACTCTGGACCTGGTCATCACCCATGGCCCGTCCACCAGTGTGTCCTCACAGCAGAAGGACACACTCTGGACCTGGTCATCACCCATGGCCTGTCCACCAGTGTGTCCTCACAGCAGAAGGACACACTCTGGACCTGGTCATCACCCATGGCCCGTCCACCAGTGTGTCCTCTGTTGTCGACTTGGCTGTGTCTGACCACTACTGTGTGTTTTTAATATCACTGGTTTTATTCAGCGAGAGACCTCTGTGAGAACTGTGAGGAAGCGCCATCTGACCCTGAAGTGGCTGCAAACTTTATTGAGGTTTTAGAAAAAAGTCCAATTGTTTTACCTGCACCTTGCGATTTTATTACGGACAATTTTAACAGGAGACTACAGTTAGCACTTGATCTCGTTGCCCCCCTTAAAATAAAAACCATTCCAACCAAACCTGCACCTCCTTGGAGAAATGAGGACCAGAAAAACCTAAAGAGACAGTGCAGAGCAGCAGAGAGAAGGTGGAGAAAAAATAAAACAACAATAAACCATCAGCTATTCAATTATCAACTAAAAATATATAACAATGCAGTCCGAAACTCAAGAAACAACTACTTTGCTAAAATAATCACTACTAATAAAAATAACCCCAAAATCCTATTCTCAACAATCGACAACATTTTAAACCCTCATTTTAGCACTTCTTATTTTACTCCCACAGACTCTCTCTGCGAAGCGTTTGCAGACCACTTCATGGGGAAGATAGACACCATCAGATGTAACATTTTATCCAGTCATACCTTTGTTTTTAACACATCTGAGTGTCTGTCTCTACCGGAGGAAACACTGGACGGTTTTGTCCTGGTTAATGCTGAGAGTCTTGATAAAGTTTTCTCCTCAGTGAGACCCACCACATGTCTTTTAGATCCAGTTCCTACAAGGTTTTTTAAGTCATTTTATGGATCTTTTAGGGAGGAGCTTTTAAACATGATGAATTGCTCTCTTCAGACAGGGGTCTTTCCCACTGCCTTTAAAGCGGCGGTGGTGAGGCCCCTGCTGAAGAAGAGCAATTTAGATTTGAATGATTTTAACAATTACAGACCAGTATCTAACCATTTTTAAGTAAAATTTTAGAAAAACTTGTTTTTACTCAGCTAAATTCTTTTTTAAACTCACACAACATCTTTGAGAAATGTCAGTCTGGTTTTAGGGTAAACCACAGTACCGAGACAGCCTTGACAAAGATTTTAAATGATTTAGACTAAGTTATGATCCTAAACAGGTGACAGTGTTGGTTCTACTGGATCTAAGCGCTGCCTTCGATACAGTAGACCACACTATTCTTTTAAACAGACTCAAGCACCTGGTGGGCCTCTCTGGTACTGTACATAAATGGTTTACTTCCTACCTCACAGACAGAACATTTATGGTAAGTTTAGATACCTGCTCCTCCAGGGTCCATAAAATCCCATGTGGTGTGCCCCAGGGTTCCATTTTAGGTCCTGTACTTTTTAACCTCTACATGCGCCCTCTGCTGGTGTCATCAGGAGACACGGAGTCCCACAGTTCTGCTGATGATACACAGCTTTACATCTCCATGTCTCCTGATGACACCAGGCCAATGGATGCTCTTTTTAACTGCATTTTAGAATCAAATCCTGGACGGCAGAAAACCTCCTCCACCTTAACCAGGACAAAACTGAGGTTTTAGTCATCGGTCCTGAGGCTCAGAGAGAGAAACTTTTATCCAAACTGCAAGCACACTCTTTTAATCCATCAGCACAAGTAAAAAACCTGGGCGTTATCTTTGACTCTGAGCTCACTTTTATCCCGCACATCAATGCGTGTGTGTGTGTGTACAGTGTGTGTGTCTGTGTGTGTGTGTGTGTGTGTGTGTGTGTGTGTACAGTGTGTGCGTGTGTATGTGTACAGTGTGTGTGTGTTTGTGTACAGTGTGTGTGTGTGTACAGTGTGTGTGTGTGTGTGTGTGTACTGTGTGTGTGTGTGTGTGTACTGTGTGTGTGTGTGTGTGTGTGTACTGTGTGTGTGTGTGTGTGTGTGTACTGTGTGTGTGTGTGTGTGTGTGTACAGTGTGTGTGTGTGTGTGTGTGTGTGTGTGTGTGTGTGTGTGTGTGTGTACAGTGTGTGCGTGTGTGTGTGTGTGTGTACAGTGTGTGTGTGTGTGTGTACAGTGTGTGTGTGTGTACAGTGTGTGTGTGTGTGTGTGTGTGTGTACTGTGTGTGTGTGTGTGTGTGTGTGTGTACTGTGTGTGTGTGTGTGTGTGTGTACTGTGTGTGTGTGTGTGTGTGTGTACTGTGTGTGTGTGTGTGTGTGTGTACAGTGTGTGTGTGTGTGTGTGTGTGTGTGTACAGTGTGTGTGTGTGTGTGTACAGTGTGTGTGTGTGTGTGTGTGTGTGTACAGTGTGTGTGTGTGTGTGTACAGTGTGTGTGTGTGTACAGTGTGTGTTAAATATATATATATATACACATACACACACATATACGGCTCACACATTATTTAAATACTTTTACCTGTTTTATTATCTATTAAAAAAAGCTGCAATCTGTCGAATAAAGTGATATGTCTCCACTTTTGTGTGAACATAACTTATAAACTCAGCATTTATTCTTTTTTATGGCTCAGTTTGCTCGATTAAAGAGGAGTTTTACAAATAAATATCAAAGTCTGACGTCTGAGTTAAAGTAAAGCAGCGGCTGATGTTTTACTCAAGTGTTTTTTTTTGTCTGAACTTCTCTTTGACTCTGGCCCAGTTTAAACACACGGCCCTAATATGGGCACATTCAGTCTGTCTCGCTCTGAAGGTCAAACACTTCCCTGAGTTTGACTGAACCGTCTGAAATGTCCCAGAATGACCTTTAATGGTTCAAACTGCACTTCCTCTTTCCATGAACCTTTTGGTTTGTGGGCCCTTCACCACTGAGCCACGCCCCGAGGAACTCAAACTGCAGTGTCATGGGCCGCCACGGGCCATCCTGGGCTGTCATGGGCCATCCTGGGCTGTCATGGGCCATCCTGGGCCGCCACGGGCCATCCTGGGCTGTCATGGGCCATCCTGGGCTGTCATGGGCCATCCTGGGCCGCCACGGGCCATCCTGGGCTGTCATGGGCCATCCTGGGCTGTCATGGGCCATCCTGGGCTGTCATGGGCCATCCTGGGCTGTCATGGGCCATCCTGGGCTGTCATGGGCCATCCTGGGCTGTCATGGGCCACCACGGGCCGTCGTGGGCCATCATGGGCTGTCATGGGCCGCTGCAGGAAATAATACACCAAAGTCCGACCCGATAAAGATCTAACCATCAAGTGTTCACTTCTCCAGACGTCGGCCCAGAGCCAGGCACTGGCCCAGACACGGCCCAGACCGGTCCACTTTGGCTCCACATGATGAGGTCACTCAAACATCATCAGGTCCAATCGTCTCGCTGTAAACGGGGCCTAAAGCGCCCTCTGTAGGCCGTACCTCACGGCCCACTCCGGACGAAGAGATGTGTGGAGCTAGCAGTTATAGCGGCTAAAGTGGAGCTAGCAGTTATAGTGGCTAAAGTGGAGCTAGCAGTTATAGCGGCTAAAGTGGAGCTAGCAGTTATAGCGGCTAAAGTGGAGCTAGCAGTTATAGCGGCTAAAGTGGAGCTAGCAGTTATAGCGGCTAAAGTGGAGCTAGCAGTTATAGCGGCTAAAGTGGAGCCAGACTCCACATGGGTTAGTGGTAAATGGTCTCCGCCCCTCGGTGGGAGGAGACAGCGGCAACGTGCGGCGCTAGCTGTCACTCAAACCTGTTGCTAACACGAGCGAAACCAGCCCCTGGAAAAGGAAGCACCTGATTGGTCAGTTATTATTGTAATAAGTTGATTTAAGAACATGACTTTAATCAAACCAGATCCTGTGTCAGACGTTTAGCTCCAGATGTGAGTTTGGCCCAAACACAGATCTGACTCTGAGCTTCATCTCTTTGAAAACAAAGAGCAGGAAAAGGCATGAGGCATGAGTTTGACGGTAAAATTCCAGATAAAAACCTTCTGTGGAAATTCCCCTGCATTAAATTAAATTACAACCACAGCGAGATAATGTCACCTGCAGCGAAAACAAAAGAACGAGGAAGAGTTTGAGGAAAAAACTCCAAACAGAAAAAAACAAATCCTTTCATTTGTCGCCAACAACAAGAACAACAGTTTAGACTCAGAAGAGGCTCCAGTTTGAAAGAATCAGCTGCACCTGCACCTGTCTGCACCTGTCAGCTCCTGTGTGCACCTGTCTGCACCTGTCAACTCCTGTGTGCACCTGTCAACTCCTGTGTGCACCTGTCAACTCCTGTGTGCACCTGTCAACTCCTGTGTGCACCTGTCTGCACCTGTCAGCTCCTGTGTGCACCTGTCAGCTCCTGTCTGCACCTGTCAACTCCTGTCTGCACCTGTCAACACCTGTCTGCACCTGTCAGCTCCTGTGTGCACCTGTCAGCTCCTGTGTGCACCTGTCTGCACCTGTCAACTCCCGTATGCACCTGTCACATTTTTCCTGCTCCTGTCAGCTCCTGTCTGCACCTGTCGGCTCCTGTCTGCACCTGTCGGCTCACCAGGTCTGATGTGAAGATGGAGTTCACAGTTTCAAGTAAAAAATGCTACAAAAAAAGCTGAAATAAAATTTAAAAACGATGTAAACTTTGAAGTGAGAGCAGAATGTCGCTTTTAATAAATTCATCTGTGCTGTGGCCTTAACCGGGGGGTTTGGGGGTCCTTCCCCAGAAAAAACTTTTAGAATTCAGAGCATGTTTCCTGTTTGTGGTGCATTTTCACACCTTCAGGTGATTTAAATACATTGCGTTTTTGTCGCTTTTTGTCATGTTTCTGTTGCTTTTAGTCACACTTTGTCACTTTTAGTCATATTTTGCCGCTTTTTGTCACGTTTTTCAAGTTTTTGTCACCTGTATTCATGTGTTTTTTTTGTTGCTTTTATTACATTTTTGTCACTTTCTGTCACATTTTTCTCACTTTTAGTTACATTTTATGACCTTTAATCACTTGTCATGGTTCATTCCTCATTTTTCTCGCATTTTGTTGCCATTTTGTCACTTTTAGTCACGGTTTTAGTCACATTGTTGCTGTTTCAGTCAGCTGTTGTGTGTGTGTGTGTATCATCAGTTTCAGGTTTAGTCACTGAGGTTTCCAAACTGTGGGGCACGGACCAGACCACAGACAGAGCCAGAGCGTGTCACCATGAGGTCCTCGCCTTTTACTGAAGCCCAGACGCTGAGGCAAAACAACAAACGTGTCCAATCTGCTCCTGGTGTTTGATCCTTCCATTGAATCCACTTCATCCATAGATTTCTCTGTTGTTTTCTCCAAATGCATTTTTGTCCCAAAGACACAAAGACGAGCCTTAAAGCAGCGCCTGCTCAAACTGTACAATCTGGACTCAACAAGATTTAGACCAAACACAAGGATTTGACTAAAAGCTACAAAAACGTGACTAAAAGCGACAGAAATGTGACTAAAAGTGACAAAAACGTGACTAAAAGTGACAAAAACGTAACTAAATGTGACAAAAACGTGACTAAAAGTGACAAAAACGTGACTAAAAGTGACAAAAACGTGACTAAAAGTGACAAAAACGTGACTAAAAGCGACAGAAATGTGACTAAAAGTGACAAAAACGTAACTAAAAGTGACAAAAACGTAACTAAAAGTGACAAAAACTTAACTAAAAGTGACAAAAATGCGACTAAAAGCGACAAATGTGACTAAAAGCTCCTACACAAACCAAACTGTACGAAGGAATCAGATCTGATTCTAACACGCATTTATTACAGTTTGAAGTTTAAAAATGAGGCAAAATTTGAATTTTAGGCCGATTTTTACTCAAAAACTAAATAAGAAATCCAAAATCTATGGGGTCAAATTCCTGCCAAAACGTTGTATAAGCGTAACAGTACTTGCAAATACAACTTGTGTTTTGCAAATAGGCAAAATGATTTGTACAAATAAATAAGTAGTACTGTTACGCTTTTACAACGTTTTGGCAGGAATTTGACCCCATAAAAATCCCCTTTGTACATTTTAAAAAAACTAATATGTTACACAATGAAATTCAAAGTCAATATTTCAGGTTCTCATTTTTCTCTGATTCTGCCTCAGTTTGGTGGGAGGGCACCTGTGTTAAATATTGATCACAGTTTTACATCTGAGGATTAGCAGTTTGTGAAGAAAATTTGAGAAACAAAAGTTTAAAACGACAGGAAGTGGAGCTGACATTACAAAACCTGTAATGATTGTTTTTCTTACATTTGTGTGAATCAACTACAGGATAAGTTTAACATCGATATCTTTACATTGAACATTTCGTCCTGTTTCACCTGCAACGTCTTCAAATATAAAAGACTCAGGCTCAAATAAGTTCAATAAGTTAAAAAGAGTAAATTTGGACTTTTGAAGATAAGATTTGCCAATGGAACAAGAAAGTTTAAGTGTTTTGTTTAAATTTCAAGTTGGAAAATGTTTATCTTTTCTCTGTTTTAAGTCAAACAAGATACTTTTCATCTGTAATTGTACTTTAAAACAGTCAAAAACTACTACTTTTGTTGAGCATTTCTTTATTTTGTCTTGTCTCAGATGGTCTTTTTTTCCAGTGAAACCCCTTTAAATGATTCAGACGTTTGCGTTTCTTGAATTTCTGTCTCTCATTTTTGTGTTTTTCCTTTGAAAACACCAGCTGCTTTTCGTGTCTTCACCTCATTCGTTCTGCTCGAGTCATTTCCTGTTGCGCGGCTTTATCCTTGTGTAACATTATTTAGAGTTCAGTTTTTGAGAAATGAGCAGAAAGACATTTGTGGATTTTCCCGCTTTGCTGCGTTTCTGAAGAAAATCCCACAAAACGAGCCTGAACGCTGTGTCCTGCTGTGTCAGAGAGAGACGTTTTGCTTTCGGTTTCGGTCTGATGCAAGATCAAAAGCCTCTGTTTATGTCCCTTGCGCCTCCTCAGACCCGGCACTTTTACTTTCACTTTCACTTTGAACAGGCGGAAACGAGAGGCTGCTCACGTCAGAACAAACAGGACACGATCCAGAGGGCGAGGTTTTTTTTTTTCAGGTGAAATGAACAAACGGAACCCCAGAGCTGCGTCCGAGCGGCCCCGTTGTCCCTGCAGGGGGCGCTCTGTGGTTCTCACGCCGTGTTTAGTTCTGTCCGAATGTCCAGCAGGTGAAGAAGTAAGAAGTAAAGCAGACAGAGCTGTTTAAACGTGACCAGAGATTATGAAGAAAACACTTTAAACAAACCTTTAAACACATTATTTAATATTTCACTTTATTAAGGAGGTCCGGCTTGGGCAGAATTAATACATTTGACAATTCCAGACTATTTTGTTGGTCTTTTTCTCATTCAAAACTACTATTTTACTGTGATCTTGAGAGAATTGAAAGAAAAGCCTCTGTTTCAGAGCCTCACGTCTGAAACCTGGTACTACCGACTAAACATTTGTCCCGTTTGTCCCAGTTTGACTATTTTCGTAAAGTTTATAACGTCCTGGTGGGACATGGGCAGCAGATATGACGGAGGTCGAGATAATCCCACAGCTGTTACCATAGCAACCAGACTGTAAACAAGGGCCAACATCCATATAAATTACACAATAGTTAAGATTTGACAAATAATAATCCATGATAACTTTTTTTATTTTGTTTAAATTATGGTTTAAACTGTCAGAAAAATGTTTTAGTTGACTGTTAACTCTTTATTTTCAATGGTACGCCGCTTTTTGATGACATCACAGAGGGATTCGGCTCCACTTCCTGTCATTTTAAACTTTTATTTTTCAAATTTTCCTCACAAACTGCAATTTAAGAGTAAAACACTGAAAAATATTTACCCTTGCGTCAAACTAAGTCAGAATTAGAGAAACATGAGCGCCTGTCACACAGACTTTAATGGCGGACTGCAGGGGCCCAGCTCAGGGGCCCAGCTCAGGGGCCCGCAACGTGAGCCGCTGACGTCACCGAAACAGGACTATATTTTCTTTATTTTAAAAGACCAATTAAACAGTCATTCAAAATAAAGGTGTTATCAGGTATTATAATTGTTTAAATCATAACTATTGTGTAATTTATATGGATATTGGCCCTTGTTTTCATAGTGGTTGCTATGGTAACAGTTGTGGAATTACCTCTGTCATATTTGTGCCCGTGTCCAACCAGGAAGTAAAATTATAAAAGTTATGAGAATTGTCAAACTGGGGACAAACAGGCTAAATGTTTAGTAAAATCTTAAATACGAGTCAAACGTGCGTCTATCGTGTCAAATAGACTTTAAATCTGCCACTGGTCGGCGATAGAAGGTCCAGAAATCAGATTATAATCAGATTTGGTGCATGTGAAAGTTTTATTGTTTTGTTTTAAATACTTTTATGTTTGCTCTCAGACTGTGGCAGATCGTAGTCGTGTTTTGTTCGAGTAAAGAACAGTATCACAGTGAAGACAGTGGGAGCCAAGACGCAGCCCTGAGGAACTCCACATTAAACACAGTCGACTCAAACCGACCGACGGGAAAAGAACACGGCGCACACGGGTTATATTTGAAAGCTTTATTGACAGTCCCTTGTCGCGTGCAAACAACAAAAGCAGAAACGCATCCTTTTAATAAATTAGTGCGACATCGGCAAAGGTCAGAGGTCAGAGGTAGCTTCAAAGTTCAATATTTACGACAGAAAATGTGAAATATGTAACAAAACAACAGGCACAGTTCAGTTGTACTTTAATGTCACGGCGCACTGTTTGTCCCTTTTCTGCCCCCGCTCTCGTCGCCACGGAGACGCGTCACGACCACAGACGGGGTCAGAGGTCTGGTCTGCGGAGAGGCGACACCGCTCACAGTGAGAAGGCAGTTTTTGACAATAAAACACAATAAAACGCTATTGAAATCAATGGTAGATAGATACATTTAATGCCATACTCTGGGACATTTTAAGGTATTGAAAGGACATCTCCATGGAGACAAGCAGTTGAGGACTCCTCTTCACGAGAAAAATGACATGATACACATATAAAACAGCTACAAGTTTGTGATAGAGTTAGCGTTGGGCTAAAACTGCAACGTGAAGGGGAGTGCACTTTAATTGGACCACTTTATGAGGCTGATATGAAATAATAATGTGACCTTTGTTTATTTGTGGCGACAAAGACGACGCTGAGGTTTGTGCCAGTTTTCGTTTCATTTGGATCGGCCCAGTTTTCACAGCGATATGAACCATTAATCCGTCAACGAATCTGACATTTGACAAGCTAGCTAACTACTCGCAGCTAATGCTAACTTTGAATAAAATGTAAAATATAGTAATATAATATAATAGTAATAATTTAAAGAGAAGATAACTTGTTTTTATTCATGAATGACTTCAGTTTGTTATTTTAATTTGTTTTATTTTGTTCATTTATAATGCCTCAAAATTAGCATTAGCATTAGCATTGACGCGCAAACGCCTCTTTATTAAATGTCTCTGGTGAACTTTTGACTGTAAAGTCTGTAACATGTCGCTCACTGCCTGATCTTTAAGTATTTATTAATTTTAGTGCGATTCAAGGTGCGATCGGAAAGCCCAAGAGATTTAGTGTCGCTAACACTGAGCTAATGCTAAGCTAACACGGAGCACATTCTGACATGATGTTCAACATTCCTGAATGGAGGCAAAATGACGTAATTGTTGATGCATTTTCACATATTATCTCACATTAGATCTTAATGCAAATGGTTTTAAGTCTTTTTTTTTTTTAACAAAACAAAGCAATTTAGTTTTTCCACAGTAGAAATGTCAGCTAGCTAGCCTTTTTAGTTTGCAGTTGGTAATATATCAGTATAAAATGAAAAGCCATCTGGATTTTTCTCTGTTTGTGAGATTTAGTGGTTAATCCCAGTTTCTCACGTCACTTTTGGTCCATTCAGAGGTTGAGAACCTGCTCGTGTTTCTTTATTCGATTTCTTTGGCGTTCGACAGTGAAAGGCCAACGGTTCAGCTGCACAAGTTTGAACAAAAGAAAATGAAAGTCTGTAAACGCTCGACAGCAGCATCAGGTTCACAAAAACAGTTTTCACAATTTACATTTTCAACAGATTCATAAATCATTTAGACAATTTTAGTGCATCAGCTTCAGCTACATTTAACACATAATCTGAATCATTTTCTCAGCAGGAAAGACTGTCCAGTTTGGTCCTGGTTTAGTCCGGTTTTAGCCCTGGTTTAGCCCTGGTTTAGTCCTGGCTAAGTGCTGGTTTAGACCTGGTTTAGTCCGAGTTTAGTCCGGGTTTAGTACTGGTTTGGTGCTGATTTTGTCCTGGTTTAGTCCGGGTCCTCCGTCTAGGAGCAGATCTGGTTCAGTTCTGGTTTGCTCCTGGTTTTAGTCCTGGTTTGGCCCTGGTTTAGACCTGGTCTAGTCCTGGTTTTAGTCCTGGTTTGGCCCTCGTTTAGACCTGGTCTAGTCCTGGTTCAGTCCTGGTGCTGCGTCTGAGGGCAGATCTGGTTCAGCGTGGTCTTGACTCGGTCCAGTTTGTGCTGGAGCCTCTCGGACGTGTACAGGGCCCCGGTCTCGTGCAGGATCAGGGACAGACTCCTGAGATGGTCCGGACTCGTCCCCAGGATCCACTTGTCCAGTCGGGTCCGGAGCTGGTCCTCGTTGCGGCCCGACACGCTGCGGCGCTGGACGGTTCTGCCATCGCCCCCCGGGAGTTTACTGACCACGTGTCGGAGGCGGCGCAGACCCAGGGTGTGGTGCGAGAAGAAGGACGGCAGCACGGGCCTCAAGATGGCCGCCGGGTCTGAGGGAGGGAGAGGGGGAGGGGTTAGCTCGGTGTAGCTCAGTGTTAGCTTAGTGTGTTGGCTCTGTGTTATTTCAGTGTTAGCTCAGTGTAAGATCGGTGTTAGCTCAATGTTACCTTGATGTTAGCTCAGTGCTATTTCAGTGCTAGCTCAGTGTTAACTTGGTGTTAGCTAAGTGTTAGCTTGGTGTTAGCATGGTGCTGGCTTAGTGTTAGTTCAGTGTTATTTCAGTGCTAGCACAATGTTATCTCTGTTCTAGTTCGGTTTAAGCTCTATGCTAATTCAGTGTTAGTTGAGTGTTAGCTCCATTTTAGCTCGGTGTTAGCTCGGTGTAAGCTCAGTGTGTTGGCTCGGTGTTATTTCAGTGTTAGCATGGTGTTAGCTTTGTGTTGGCTCAGTGTTAGTTCAGTGCTATTTCAGTGCTAGCTCAGTGTTACAATGGTGTTAGCTTTGTGTTAGCTCAGTGTTACCTTGATGTTAGTTCAGTGTTATTTTAGTGCTAGCACAGTGTTATCTCTGTTCTAGCTCGGTTTAAACTCTATGCTAGCTCAGTGTTAGTTGAGTGTTAGCTCCGTTTTAGCTCAGTGTTAGCTCAGTGTTAGCTCAGTGTGTTGGCTCTGTGTTATTTCAGTGTAAGCTCGGTGTCATTTCAGTGTTAGCTCGGTGTTTTTTCAGTGTTAGCTCGGTGTTTTTTCAGTGTTAGCTCGGTGCTTGCTCAGTGTTTGCTCAGTTTTAGCTCACTGTTAGCTCAGTGTTAGCATGGTGTTAGCTTTGTGTTGGTTCTGTGTTACCTTGGTTTTAGTTCAGAGCTATTTCAGTGCTAGCTCAGTGTTAACTTGGTGTTAGCTAAGTGTTAGTTCAGTTTTAGCTCGGTTCTGGGTCTGTGTTAATTCGGTATTAGTTCAGTGCTAGTTCAGTGTTAGCTCGGTGTTAGCATGGTGCTGGCTCAGTGGAAGCTCGGTTTTAACTCAGTGTTTGCTCAGTGTTAGCTTCAGTGTTATTTCAGTGTTAGCTCGGTTCTGTGTCTGTGTTTATTCAGTGTTTGTTCAGTGTTAGCGCAGTGGTAGCTCAGTTTTAGCTAAGTGTTTGCTCAGTGTTATTTCAGTGCTAGCACAGTGTTATCTCAGTTCTAGCTCGGTTTAAGCTATGTGTTAGCTCAGTGTTAGTTAAGTGTTACCTCCGTTTTAGCTTAGTGTTTGCTCGGTGTTAGCTCGATGTTAGCTCAGTGTTAGCTTGTTGTTGGCTCAGTATTGGCTCAGTATTAGCTCACTGTCAGCTCGTTGTTAACTCAATGCTCAGTTGGTGTTAGCTTAGTATTAGCTTGGTGCTAGTTCAGTGCTAGTTCAGTGTTAGCTCAGTGCTACCTTCAGTACTTCCTGTCTATTTCTGACTCTGGAGTTGCGTCTGTCTTGTGTCAGATCTTGTTGTTGCGGCGGTTGTTCTCACCTTTGCAGCGGGCGTCGCTGCACGTGGCACAGACGGTGTCGTGCCAGGCGTTGCCCTTGACGACGGGCTTCTCGTCTGCGCCGGAGCAGATCGTGTGAGGCGAGCAGCCGGACTCGGACGAGACCTGGTCCGAGAAGGTCCCGTTAGTGCAGGGAGCACAGACCGTGTTCTCAAACGGAGTTCCTGTAGACGGGACAAGAGACCGGGTTAGTCCTGGTTTAGACCTGGTTTAGACCTGGTTTAGTCCTGGTTTAGACCTGGTTTAGACCTGGTTTAGACCTGGTTTAGTCCTAGTTTAGTTCTGTTTTAGTCCTGGTTTGGATCTGGTTTAGTCCTGTTTTAGACCTGGTTTAGTCCTGGTTTAGACCTGGTTTAGTCCTGGTTTAGACCTGGTTTAGACCTGGTTTAGTCCTGGTTTAGTCCTGGTTTAGTCCTGGTTTAGACCTGGTTTAGACCTGGTTTAGACCTGGTTTAGACCTGTTTTAGTCCTGGTTTAGTCCTGGTTTAGACCTGGTTTAGACCAGGTTTAGTCTTGGTTTAGTCCTGGTTTAGACCAGGTTTAGTCCTGGTTTAGACCTGGTTTAGTCCTGTTTTAGTCCTGGTTTAGTCCTGGTTTAGTCCTGGTTTAGACCTGGTTTAGTCCTGGTTTAGTCCTGGTTTAGACCTGGTTTAGTCCTGGTTTAGACCTGGTTTAGACCTGGTTTAGTCCTGGTTTAGTCCTGGTTCAGTCCTGGTTTAGACCTGGTTTAGACCTGGTTTAGTCCTGTTTTAGTCCTGGTTTAGTCCTGGTTCAGTCCTGGTTTAGACCTGGTTCAGTCCTGGTTTAGACCTGGTTTGTCCCTGGTTTTAGTCTGGTTTAGTCCTGGTTTAGTCCTGGTTTAGACCTGGTTTAGTCCTGGTTTAGTCCTGGTTTAGACCTGGTTTAGTCCTGGTTTAGTCGCGCTAACTCAGGTGCGGTCAGGAAAGTGTCTTGCCCAAGGACACAATGAAAGGTCCTGATCTGATCTTTTGACGTTTTATGTAAAGAACTCCATAAAGAAACTGAAAAACTAAAACATGAAACTGGAAACAAGTTTGACTGATTTACTGTTAGAGTTGAACTGTGAAAATAAAACTGATTCCTAAAATTCTAAATCTTTAAATCCTTCAGTGGGTCCTGGGTGTGACGCCTGACCTCACGTGCTCTGTTTGTTTTGTTCTGGTGTGACCTTTTATGGCGCCGTAAAACTGACAGACGGAAACTTCCCTGTATCTAATTCTGGCACATTTGAATCACGTGTCCGTTAATCCGCGTCATACTCTTTAAAATAAACAAATATTTATATGACTTCACAGACCAGATTTTCCAGGTCGGCGTCAGAGGAAAATGTCACAAACAATCTGTGGACAATCAAGGAGTGGGGTTTCCCGCAGCTCGAGGCGTCGGTCACTCGAGCCGCGGAGGATATTTATAGCCGTTGTACTTCTGTTTTGTGAACGAGAACATATTGTGTTTCCCCAAAGAGCACGTGGTAAAAGCAACATTTAGTGACGAAACGGGACACTGCACACGTCTGCGTCTGACAAAGTATGACAGTCATGTTCGTCAAGGAAAAAAGCCAAGAATAAACCGGAGGAAACTTACTCTGCCAAAAACAAAACGTGGGTTAGGCGTTCCTAACCTTTACGTGTATTATTTAGCATTTAATGTAAGATATCCTCTGACAACGATTAAAACGTTGAAATTCCTGGAAACTGGGAATGGTTTTCTCTAAAATCACTAATTCGGTATTAGTTCAGTGCTAGTTCAGTGTTAGCTCGGTGTTAGCATGGTGCTGGCTCAGTGTTAGCTCAGTGGAAGCTCGGTTTTAGCTCAGTGTTACCTTCAGTGTTATTTCAGTGTTAGCTCGGTGTTAGCATGGTGCTGGCTCAGTGTTAGCTCAGTGGAAGCTCAGTTTTAGCTCAGTGTTTGCTCAGTGTTATTTCAGTGTTAGCTCGGTTCTGGGTCTGTGTTTATTCGGTGTTTGTTCAGTGTTAGCGCAGTGGTAGCTCGGTTTTAGCTCAGTGCTAGCACAGTGTTATCTCAGTTCTAGCTCGGTTTAAGCTCTATGTTAGCTCAGTGTTAGTTAATTGTTATCTCCGTTTTAGCTTAGTGTTAGCTCGGTGTTAGCTCAGTGTTAGCTCAGTGTTAACTCAGTGTTAACTCAGTGTTAGCTCAGCGTTAGCTTCGTGTTGGCTCAGTATTGGCTCAGTATTAGCTCATTGTCAGCTCGGTGTTAACTCAATGCTCAGTTGGTGTTAGCTCGGTGTTAGCTCAGTGTTAGCTCGGCATGGCATAGACTCAAATATGAAGGCAAAATCAAAAACCCATTAATTGAATTTTCTTGTGAAATTACAAGACTAATACAAAGGCAATTAAAAATAAGTGGTATTTCCTTGCCATCGTGTCCAATTTGGAAAAAAATCCCCTCATAAATGTTTTTATCCTTTTTGTCAGAGGATGTCACGCAAATTGAGCAGATTGTAAAGGATGGAGATATTAAAATTACATTACAATCTAAAAGAATCCAAGATATTTCAGTACATTCAGCTAAAATCTATTATTAAAAATTATTTGTCAAAAGGAATTATACCAGCAACAAAAAGTTTTTTAGACCTACAATCAAAAAACGCAGCTAACAAACGTGGAACGGTCTCTGCTCTCTGCACTTCCTGACAGCACAGCCTCCTCCAAGCAAAAAACACTGGTTCACAGCTGAGCACCGAACAGTGGAACACAATTCTAAAGTCCGTAAGTTAATGAGGGCTGAACGCTGTGCTCTGATTGGCTGAGCTCGGGGCGGTAACTGTTCTGCGCCACGTGACCACAATCCCCCACTTCATATAAAAACGGTAATTTCTGTGATTTTATAAACGGTAGAAAAGAACATTTCCTTCTATTTTATTTAAATACTGATAATAATTCAGTCCTGTCTGTGATTATAATGTGACATTTTAGAAAAAGGCTGCAGTACCTCACACGACCACTAATCAACCTGGGACACAGACAGAGGGGGCGGGGCTTATCCAGTTCATTTAATACATCCATGCCCGTCCCGCACTCGGCCCAGCACACGCACATACCGGCGCACCCCTGCCCCGCCCCGACCCCTGCCGCGCCCCCTGCCCCACCTGTGCGGCTGACTCCCCGCCCTGCCCCGCCCCCTGCCCCGCCCCCTGCCTCACCTGTACGGCTGACTCCCCACCCCGCCCTGCCCCGCCCCCTGCCCCGCCCCCTCCTCTCACCTGGGCGGCTGACTCCGTGGCCCGTCCCGCACTCGGTCCAGCGCACACACCTGCCGGCGCTCTCCTTGTAGTAGTACCCGTGCTTGCACTGGCAGTCGCAGTCGCGGTCGCGGCTGCAGCGGCTCGTCTCCACCATGTTCAGGCTGCAGACGCCGCAGCGCAGGCAGCGCCCGATGTGGTTCCACAGCGCCGTGAAGGAGCCGGGCGGGCAGTCCTCGCACACCGTCTGCCGCTCCGCCGTGCAGCGCTCGCGGAGGAACTTCCCCGGCGGACACTGACGGCACGAGAGCTCGGCGCCGCTCACCGGGTCCACGCCGCGGAACGTCAGCTCCACCGAGTTGTGGCCGAGGCTCCCGTCCAGCTCCGACGTCAGGACCAGAGAGAAGAGCAGCGACAGGGACAGGGGCAGGGGCAGGGAGCAGGGCGGGGCCGTCCAGGAGCGAGTCTGAGGAGCAAGAGGGACATTCAACAATCACACACTTCGTCTTCATGAAAAGGACCGGCAGCAGCGGTTTTGCACATTTGGTAAAAACGCGACAAACAAACAAACAAACAAACAAACAAACAAACAAACAAACAAATGCTCTGATTCCGTCAGAGTCATTTATTTTCACACTGATCCAAATTCACAAACACAGGAACTTGTTTTGGCGTAAAGTGCAACAAAATGAATAAAATATTAGCAAAATATATAAAAGAGGCGTGCATAAGATTAAGAATAAAATACAATGAAATAGAATAGAAAAGACTAAGACTATACACAGAAATGTACAGTTGGATAGACGACCAGCGCCTCCTGCTGGACACCTTTGAGACAGACACTGGACACACGTTTGAACTGTGGATTGTTATTTTCACTCATAATGAAGTATAATTCTATAATTGTTGATAAAAGCAGAAGAACCAGAGGACAGTGTCAGCTCCAGACTCCTCCAGCACAGCAGGGGGCAGCAGAGGGTTTATGTGTGTTCTAACTGTCCTGACCATAGACTCCTCCAGCACAGCAGGGGGCAGCAGAGGGTTTGTGTGTGTTCTAACTGTCCAGACCATAGACTCCCTCCAGCACAGCAGGGGGCAGCAGAGGGGTTTATGTGTGTTCTGTCCAGACCATAGACTCCTCCAGCACAGCAGGGGGCAGCAGAGGGTTTGTGTGTGTTCTAACTGTCCTGACCATAGACTCCTCCAGCACAGCAGGGGGCAGCAGAGGGGTTTGTGTGTGTTCTAACTGTCCTGACCATAGACTCCTCCAGCACAGCAGGGGGCAGCAGAGGGGTTTGTGTGTGTTCTAACTGTCCTGACAGAGGAGGAGGAGCCTGTGCCTCTTTAACATGAACAGGAGCTCCGCCTCCTGAGCTTTTACAGACTCTAGGACCAACAATAGTCCACATTTAGAGTCCGGGCTCTGTTTGATGGGACTCTACTGTCACAGCTTTGAGGTCGATGGGACCATATCATTTATGGATTTATAGTTCAGGGGGAGGAGCTTAAATGTGACTCTAAACTCCACAGGAGCCAGTGAGGAGCCTCTAACACCGGCGTCATGTGCTTCTTCTTCTAGTTCTGTTCATAATCTGCTGCTGCATTTGACCCAGTTAAAGCTTCTTCTGGAGCTTTTAGGACGCGCTGCAGGGTCACCGTCTGATCTGGGTCAAATGCACGAGGAGCTTTTCAGTGTCACATTTAGGCAGGATTTTTCAGATTTTGGCTGATGTTACGCAGATAAAAGTAGCTGTTTTACATCTGAAAATGTACAATCACAGTCACAGAGAGATGCTGCTCTTGTGGACTGAGTTTGCAGCACAATTACCCACAATCCTCCAAACAGCAGGAGTCATTTAGAATCATGAACGCCAGGCTCTGATTGGTAAATGATCTTCTAAATCCAAAAGATACTGTTTGGCCGAGACGTTACAGAAAAGTCACGCACATTTACGACGACGCAGTGAAGGCAGCTGTTAATATCGTCGACTCTGATCTCAATCTGACATTTACGTCTTTAAAATAGAGCTAGAGGTAAACATTTTATTACTGAACCAGACCAAGACTTCAGCTAAAAAAAAACAGAACAAACAAAACAAAAAACAAAACGTATAACACTTAAAACGCAGCAGCACAGGGTCCCATAAATACCAGCAAAACGTCACATCTTGTATTTAAATCAGCTAAAAATGCGCTAAAATGCACCGACAAAAGGGAAACATGGTCTGGTTTCTTACACATTTTTCTGGGGAAGAACCCCCGAGCCCCCCGTTTAGAGCTCCAGATTCATGAACCTGTCTCCACACGCGAATAACAATTCAAGACAGAAAAGGAACCCAAAGTCCCAGCTTCGCCACTGGAGGCAGCGTTTAGCTTCTGCTCCTCGTTAAACACACAATTAAAGATCTGCTGCAACTTTTACACTTTTAAAGGGGCTGTACCTGATTTTTACTGTTTTGAAACGTGAAAAACAGAACTAGTTTTAGTTCAACTCTTTCCCTCGTCTCATGTGTCTCTCACTTTAATCCAGTCCATCATAAACATTCACCTCCAGGAGTTTAAAGCACTTTTCACCAGAGCGCTAAAGCTAACCAACATTAGCATGCTAACGGTGCCTCATTCACCCGCCCACTTTAGCCTCTTTTTGCCACAGATACGCACTTCTGTTTGACGAGAACTCCGTTAAAGCTAATGACGAACGAGGGAAAAGTCTGACGCTAAAATGTTACATAAAGTAGATTGATTTGTGTAAAATGTTTAATGAACACGAGACACAACAAGTCACAACGCAACGATTTCCTGAAAACGTCTTTTTAGTCGAGTAGAACTTATTTTCTGTTGAGCTCGTCTGCTCCGTGTGAACTACAACGGAAACAAGACGGCGGCGTGTACGACAACTTCAGGAATAAAGTGAATAAACAGATCACTGTGTCTCATTTTGCTTTTACAATAATCTGAGCTGGACTTTATCACAAACACATCAGGGACATGTTCAGTTTGTCACCTTTAAAAAATCCGGAAAATCAGGAAAAATCCGATACAGCCCCTTTAACCCTAAAACATTTGTGTCTCATTTTTTCCAAATGACTTAATGAAAACTTAAAAAAAACAAAAACAAACCAAATGCATTGCTCAACATTCCTGTGCGGTTCCTCACTCGCCCAAACTCCGCCCACTCTCGTCCTCGTACGTGTGCCCTGTGTCGTTTACATTCCTGAGCCGCGTAATTGTTTTAGCGACAGAGAGCGCCGTGAGCGGGGCGAGCGAGGACACGTCCCGTCGTGATCTGTTTGTTTTGGAGCCAATAAAACTGTCAGAGCGTCACGTTTGCTTTCACAATCTGAGCAGGGAACGCCGCCAAACGTCAGACGCTCATCGTGTGTGTATAAAGTTTGTCTCCCTGGTGTGACGTCATCAGTTTGTTTACTTCCTGTAATTTTCAACATATTTTTCAACTTTTCTCCACAAACAGCTCCTGATTGGTATAAAACTTTTATATATATTTATAACAAGTATTAATACACTGAATAAAGTCAAAATTAGAAAATCATAAAAGCCTGTCATAGGCCCTTTAAAGGCGTCCAGGCGGCGCTTAAAGGGCCCATGACATGTTAAAGGGCCTCTGACAGGTTGGACGACTCATGTACCTAAAATACAGATAAGATAAATAAAGTTTTGCTAAAAATAATTATACATTTTATCAATTTTATCTATTTTTTAGTTTTATAACATCACTTCCTGTTTGTAAACGATGACATCACGCTAGGAAATGACTCTGTACACTCGGCTAAAACTCGGCTAATGCCAGAGATTTTTTTGTCCGACAAATCAAAATATCTGTGAACACCTTTATTTTGTTGAATTAATGTTTTAAGGGTAAAATAAGTAGTTTATTTTGTGTAAATTATGCAAAACCTTTGGATGGAATGAGTCTCACAGTGATGTCATCAGTTTTTTACTTCCTGTCGTTTTAAACAGATTTTTCAGTTTTTCTCCACAAACCATGGCTCGATTGGTGTGAAACGATAATTTTACGCACAACACGTATTAACGCACCAAATGAAATCAAAATTAGAAAATCGTTCAAACCTGGCACACGCCCTTTAAAGGTTTGTGCTCGTTTTTATCAGCGACGGTTTACAATGTGACGCTCGTGAGGTCACGGTTTGGACTGAGATGAAGCGCCTGAAGGACCTGGAGGCGTTCGAAGGAGACGGTACGACGCCTCAGTTTCAAAATAAAGATTGTGTTTGTCGATGTTTTGTCTGCGCCGAGCGTCGTCTCACGGTCTGTACTCGTGATCCTGGTCCTGCCACGGTCTGAGCTGGGCCTGGGACGATTGTCAAAGTGATTGCGATTAACGACAATATCCCGATAGAAAAATTGCTGACCGTTTGAAAATGTGACGTATAAAGACACTACTTTCATTACAAATAACTTCTGACATATTTGTACTTTATTATGAGTAAAGACGCTCTAGCCCAGGCCTGACAACAAACGCAGATTCATTGAAAGTTTGTCGTTCGTGCAACTACAATCGCCTATTTCACTGTCAGCACGAGCGTTAATAAAATGAAATCCTTAAACCAGGCCTGTCCAAACTCAGGCCCGGGGGCCAAATGCGGCCCTCAGACCAATTTTTCTCGGCCCTTAGTCTTCCTGGTGAACTGGCCCACATTGTCCTGATAAGTACTATTTACAGCACATTTCAGATTTTCTACAATTCCAACCTAAATAACTAACATTTTGGTGCAGCACAGACCTGATATTAAGGCACTGAGGCTGAATGTAGATGTGGAGCTTAAAACATCAGATAAATGCAGCTTTTTTTAACGTTTCGCGATTGATTTGTGGCTCCGCTTGGTCTGTATTTCAATACGTGGCCCTCGATGGAAAAAGTTTGGACAGCCCTGGTTTAGAGCAGTGTTTCCCAACCAGGGGTACGGGGACCCCAAGGGGTACATGAGCAATTACCAGGGGGCACTTGGAATGGGTTCAGGTTTTAAAAGAAGAAGAAATGTACTTTAATTTGAATTTAAAACGTGTCATTAGTTGTAAATTTAGCATGTTTTGTAGTATATTAGACCAGTGGTTCCCAACCTTTTTTGTCCCAAGTACCCCCTTAGCTTTGTCACACTCAGGAGTACCCCTTAAGTTGAGTTTCAGCAAAAATAAATGGGTTTAGTCGTCGCATATTGTCAATTCTTACTCTTATCTATACATTTTTAATTGATTTATGGTCTAATTTACTACAAAACATGCTACATTTACAACTAATGATATGTTTTAAATTCAGGTTAAAGTACATTTCTTCTTCTTTTAAAACCTGAACCCATTCCAAGTGCCCCCTGGTAATTGCTCATGTACCCATTGGGGTCCCTGTACCCCTGGTTGGGAAACACTGTATTAGACCACAAATCAATTAAAAATGCATAGATAAGAGTAAGAATTGACAATATGCTACGACTAAACCCATTTATTTTTGCTGAAACTCAACTTAAGGGGTACTCCTGAGTGAGACAAAGCTAAGGGGGTACTTGGGACAAAAAAGGTTGGGAACCACTGGTCTAGAGGAACATAAAGGGTACGTTGATTTTTTTCTGCACAATCTGGAGACAAAATGGCGATTATCTTTGTCGGCGATGATCGTGATTAAAATGTCGCACAAACGATTATCGTCTTCCCTTTTTATCACGATCGTTATTGTTTATCGTCCTTTTAAATCATTTGTTCAAGTTCTAACGACAACGAGAAAGTCCACAGTAATAAACGATTGTGCTCCGTCTGATACTCACTGCAAATAATGAAGCTCTAGAGGAATTAAAACGTCTTGATTTGAGGAGATTAATCTGGATTTAAGTCGTTTTGACTCGTTAAGATCAGTGCAGACGATTTATTTGATGGAACTAGATTATTTCACTTGTTTCAATCCGTTTCTGACTTGTTTCAACACATTATTTCTTATTTCAGTCCAAATTATCTGTCACTGGGTTAATATTTTAAGCAAAATTACTGTAATATCATCAGAAATACCTTGAAACCAGTGAAATATTCTGCTTCACATCAACAATTAAATCTCATCGAGTCAAAACTTCTCAAATCCAGATAAAAATGATCGATTCAAGCCATTTTAAACTTTGATAGCTTTGAGTTAAATTTTTGCTGCAGGAGATAGTTTGGACTGAAATAAGAAATAATGGATTGAAACAAGTGAAATAATCTAGTTCCATCAAATAAATGTCTCTCCCCCTCTCTTCTCTCTCTCTCTCCCTCTCTTCTCTCTCCCTCTCTCTCTCTCTCCTCTCTCTCTCTCTCTCCCCCTCTCTCTCCCCTCTCTCTCTCTCTCCCTCTCCCTCTCTCTCTCCCTCTCTCCTCTCTCTCTCTCTCTCTCTCTCTCTCCTCTCTCTTCTCTCTCTCACTCTCCTCTCTCTCTCTCTCTCTCTCACCCTCTCTTCTCTCTCCCTCCCTCTCTTCTCTCTCCCCCCTCTCTCCCCCCTCTCCTCTCTCTCTCTCTCTCTCCTCTCTCTCTCCCTCTCCCCCTCTCTCTTCTCTCTCTTATCTCTCTCCCCCTCTCACCCCCCTCTCTCTCTCTCCCTCTCTTCTCTCTCTCCCTCTCTCTCTCCCCTCTCTTCTCTCTCCCTCCCTCTCTTCTCTCTCCCTGGTGTCTTCTCGCTCTCCCCCTCTCTCCTCTCTCTCTCTATCCCCTCTCCCCCTCTCTTCTCTCCTCTCTCTCTCTCTCCCCCTCTCTTCTCTCTCCCTCTCCCTCTCTCTCTCTCTCCCCCCTCTCTCTCCCTCTCTCTCCTCTCTCCTCTCCTCCCTCTCTTTCTCTCTCTCTCTCTCTCCTCCCTTCTCCTCTCCCTCTCTCTCTCTCTCTCTCTCTCTCTCTCTCTATCCTCTCCTCTCTCTCTCTTCTCTCTCCTCTCTCTCTCTCTCCCCCCTCTCTCTCTCTCTCTCTCTCTCTTCTCTCTCTCTCTCTCTCTTCTCTCTCCCTCCCTCTCCTCTCTCTTCTCTCTCTTCTCTCCCCCCTCTCTCTCCCCCCTCTCTCCCCCCTCTCTCTCTCCTCATCTGTTTTAAGTTTCAGGTTGAGTTAAGTCTTGCTTTCAGGACATGTTTAACCTTCATTTAAGACGAGTAAAGACTGTTTATCTCATACATCTAGATTATTTTACTTGTTTCAAATCGTTTGTTTCAATAAATTCTTTCTTACATCAAGCCACATTATCTCCCAGTGAGTTCATTTTACTCACCCGCACCTTTAAACCACTGAACAATTCAACAATTCATGAAATGTCATCAAGTAAAAACAACTTCAATCCATCCAAGTCATTTTAAGTGAGAACAGGACCTCGTGAACACATGAAGAGTCACATAATCATTAAAGTCACAATGTCCCAGAGAAATCTATGGACAAAGTGGATTCAGTGGAAGAACAAACCTCTTCAGGAGCACATTGGACACGTTTGTTGTTTCCAGGTGAAAGTCTGAGAGAAAAGTGAGCAAAAAACTCAAAAACAGACGCATTTTTGTCCCAAACACATCAAGATGAGCCACAAACTGTATCGAACGCATGTTTCAATTTTAAAATAAAATAAAGGACAATTTTCAGTCAGATCTAGTTCAAACTAAATAAATAAATCCAAAATCTCTGCACAATCTTGTCAAATAAACTAATATTTGTACAACATTTCAGACCCAAACGCCCCAAACGTGACACTTTTCACATGGAGTGCCCTTTTCTTACATCAAACATCAGCCGACGTTCACCATCGACATCTGTAAAGGTTAGAACTCGTGCCGTTCACCTGCAGCGTCAGCATCTCGTCTGAGAGCAAGAGACACAACAAGAGACAGAGACAGAGAGACACAACAAGAGACAGAGACACAACAAGAGACACAACAAGAGACACAACAAGAGACAGAGAGAGCAAGAGACAGAGAGAGCAAGAGACAGAGACACAACAAGAGACAGAGACACAGAGACAGAGAGACACAACAAGAGACACAACAAGAGACAGAGAGAGCAAGAGACAGAGAGACACAACAAGAGACAGAGACACAACAAGAGACAGAGAGACACAGAGACAGAGAGACACAACAAGAGACAGAGACACAACAAGAGACAGAGAGACACAGAGACAGAGAGACACAACAAGAGACAGAGAGACACAGAGACAGAGAGACACAGAGCAAGAGACACAACAAGAGACACAACAAGAGACACAGAGAGCAAGAGACACAACAAGAGACAGAGAGACAGAGACACAACAAGAGACACAGAGACAGAGACACAACAAGAGACAGAGAGACAGAGAGACAGAGAGACAGAGACACAACAAGAGACACAGAGAGCAAGAGACACAACAAGAGACAGAGACACAGAGAGCAAGAGACAGAGCAAGAGACACAACAAGAGACAGAGAGCAAGAGACACAGAGAGCAAGAGACACAACAAGAGACAGAGACACAACAAGAGACAGAGACACAACAAGAGACAGAGAGACAGAGACACAACAAGAGACACAGAGAGCAAGAGACACAACAAGAGACAGAGAGACAGAGACACAACAAGAGACACAGAGACAGAGACACAACAAGAGACAGAGACAGAGAGACAGAGAGACACAACAAGAGACACAGAGAGCAAGAGACACAACAAGAGACAGAGAGAGCAAGAGACACAGAGACAGAGACACAACAAGAGACAGAGAGACACAGAGACAGAGAGACACAACAAGAGACAGAGACACAACAAGAGACAGAGACACAACAAGAGACAGAGAGACAGAGACACAACAAGACACAGAGAGACAGAGACACAACAAGAGACAGAGAGACAGAGACACAGAGACAGAGACACTCAGCACTCACCATGTTGTGCGGTCCCTGTGCAGTCACAGATGCAGAGCCTGGTGCCTGGTGCAGTCACAGTTGCGCTCACAGATGCAGAGCCTTTTACGCTCACAGTTGCGCTCACAGTTGCGCTCACAGTTGCGCTCACAGTTGCGCTCACAGTTGCGCTCACAGTTGCGCTCACAGTTGCGGTCACAGTTGCGCTCACAGTTGCGGTCACAGATGCGCTCACAGATGCGCTCACAGTTGCGCTCACAGTTGCGCTCACAGATGCGCTCACAGTTGCGGTCACAGATGTGGTGCCTGGTGCGCTCACAGTTGCGGTCACAGATGCGCTCACAGTTGCGGTCACAGATGCGCTCACTCTTCTGTTGCGCTGCTCTTTCCCTCGGGGATGCAGCTCTTATTTGTATCAGCCGTAGCTCCGCCCCCCGGCTCTCCACACGTGTCAGATGACTCAGCCATTGAGCAACACTTCCACAAACTGTGACGTTATGAGAAAAAAGAGCTGTCAGTGGACTTCAGCCACGCTTTACAGTTTGAAGAAACTGTACAATCTGGACCCAACAGATTTAGACCAAACAAGGATTTAAGATCAGACTCTGACACACTTTTTTTTTTTTACAGTTTTAAGTTTTAAAAAATTAAGTGAAATTTGAATTTTTAAGTCAATTTCAGTCTGATCAGGTTCACTCAGTGTCATTTGGAGATTTTTTACACAAGCCAGAGAAGGGAATTATATATATATATATATTTTATATATATATATATGATATATATATATATATATCATATACATATATATATATATATATATATATATTATATACATATATATATATATATATATATATATATATGATATATATATATATATATATATATATATATATATATATATATAATATATGATATATATATATATGATATATATATATATATATATATATATATATATATATATATATATGATATATATATATATCATCATATATATATATCATATATATATTTGAAAACGTCACATGACGGAAAACTTTAACACATTTTAGTGAGAAACTGCACATTGTTTCCTAAACCTATGATTTTTGTCTTTTCACCAGATCAACTCTCATGATTTTACTTTTTTATTCATAAAACATTATTGAAACTTCTGGTCCTGGTCCTGGTCCTGGTCCCGGTCCTGGTCCTGGTCCTGGTCCTGGTCCTGGTCTGGTCCTGGTCCTGGTCCTGGCTTTGGTCCTGGTCCTGGTCTGGTCCTGGTCCGGTCCTGGTCTGGTCCTGATGTTGCAGATGAATGATCCACTTTTTCTGCAGTTTGTGCAGATAAAAGTGCAGAGGCGGCTCTTTTTGTGGCTCCTCAGTGATAAAAAGAGCTGAGTGACGGCGCCTCCTGGTGACTCACTCTGGTACTGGTCACATGACTCTGGATCAGGTGAGAGTCACGTCTGAGATGCTCGAGACTCAAACGCAACATTTACTCAAGATTTGGTCACAAGATCGACTTTTCTTAATGTTTTGATGAAAAACTTTAATATAAAGTATGTTTTTAATTTGCAAGCAACATGTTTGTGCTTTACAAACGTGAAAACACACGAAAGACACAGATCAGAAAGAAAAACATGAATATTATATAATATATATTATTATTACATTATATAATATATTATTATAAAATCAGTTTTAAAAATATAAAATGGGGTTAGAAGGGGGTGAGGAGGGGGTGAGGACGGGTGAGGAGGGTGGGGGGGGGGGGGGGGGGGTGAGGAGCGGGCGAGAAGGGGGGAGGAGCGGGTGAGGAGGGGGGAGGAGGGGACGTGAGGCGCTGGGGTCGCGTCTCGCTCCAGGAATTCAAACACTGTAAGAACCGATGAGGCGTTTCCCGCGGCAACGACAACAACAGGCGGCGGCTCCAGGAAACATGACCCAGAGTTTGTCGAAGAGTGAGACGTGTCGGCGCCTCGGAGCGTCGGACTCAAACTCAAACGCACTTCAGATAAATATATTTACATTTTTGACAAATACTTCACAAATACGTCCCAGACTGAGTGTCCACGCTGTCCCCTGTAGAGGGCGCTGTACTGGGGTCACAGCATTTTTACAGCTGTGAACGTCCAGCAGGTGAAAAACTAGTGCACTCAAAATGTCCCACAATGCACCTTGAAAAGTAGTGTCCAGCGCTGGTCACTAGAGGTCAGTGTGGACCAGAATGCACTGCAAGAGTCGGAAAAACCACAGCGACCTGAAGGAGCCGAGACCATGAACCAAACCCTTTAAACAAACCGTTAGCTGCAGGTGCTAGCGTTAGCCGCTAACCTTAGCTTGAGCCGTGAATAAATCAAAAATCCCCAGGAAAAAGTTGACTAATCCGTCTGATGTTTGTCATGTGACCCGGCGTGAATAAACTTGTGATGTTTATGAGTCATAAACCTGTCGGAGGATTTGACCCACATTCGTTACACAAATACATTTTTAACATTTTTGCCGACTTGTTTCCTCCCAGACGCCCGAGTCATGTGACCAGCGCCGAGCGGGAGGAGCCCATAGAACTATAATAAAACCATAGAACTATAATAAAACCATAGAACTATAATAAAACCATAGAACTATAATAAAACTTGGAAGATGAATCCAAAATGGCGCCCTGTTCCTCCCTGTGGCCTGAGCTCATTGGTGCATGACCACAAAAGAATGTCTTACTTCCGCATTTACTTCCTGATACGGAGGCAGCCATCTTTGTTTTACTTCCTGATACGGAGGCGGCCATCTTTGTTTTACTTCCTGATACGGAGGCGGCCATCTTTGTTTTACTTCCTGATACGGAGGCGGCCATCTTTGCTTTACTTCCTGATACGGAGGCGGCCATCTTTGCTTTAGGGCACCACGTGACCACAATCCCCCACTTCATATAAAAACGGTAATTTCTGTGATTTTATAAACGGTAGAAAAGAACATTTCCTTCTATTTTATTTAAATACTGATAATAATTCAGTCCTGTCTGTGATTATAATGTGACATTATAGAAAAAGGCTGCAGTACCTCACACGACCACTAATCAACCTGGGACACAGACAGAGGGGGCGGGGCTTATCCAGTTCATTTAATACATCCATGGAGGAGCCCCAGGACTGAGGGCGGGGTTTAGTCTGAACGGGACGAGGGTCAGAGAGCGAGCGGGACATTCAGACATGTTTTTTGTTTTACTTCCTGGTTGTAAATGATGACATCACACCTAAAACCACGGCAACCGCACGAGGCCAAAACTCATGGACGTCACAGATCTGTCAAAACAAAAAACAAAAAAAAACACACAACTTTGTCTTGAATCAATGTTTAAGGCTCAAAAAAAGTAGTTTATTTTTTTAGTTTCTCTCTGTGCTCGCTGCAGGTTGTTCTCCCTGTGCTCGCTGCAGGTTGTTCTCCCTGTGCTCGGTGCTGGTTGTTCTCCCTGTGCTCGGTGCAGGTTGTTCTCTCTGTGCTCGGTGCAGGTTGTTCTCCCTGTGCTCGGTGCTGGTTGTTCTCCCTGTGCTCGGTGCAGGTTGTTCTCCATGTGCTCGTTGCAGGTTGTTCTCCCTGTGCTCGGTGCAGGTTGTTCTCCCTGTGCTCGCTGCAGGTTGTTCTCCCTGTGCTCGCTGCTGGTTGTTCTCCCTGTGCTCGCTGCAGGTTGTTCTCCCTGTGCTCGCTGCAGGTTGTTCTCCCTGTGCTCGCTGCAGGTTGTTCTCCCTGTGCTCGGTGCAGGTTGTTCTCCCTGTGCTCGGTGCAGGTTGTTCTCCCTGTGCTCGCTGCAGGTTGTTCTCCCTGTGCTCGGTGCTGGTTGTTCTCCCTGTGCTCGCTGCAGGTTGTTCTCTCTGTGCTCGGTGCAGGTTGTTCTCCCTGTGCTCGGTGCTGGTTGTTCTCCCTGTGCTCGGTGCTGGTTGTTCTCCCTGTGCTCGGTGCAGGTTGTTCTCCCTGTGCTCGGTGCAGGTTGTTCTCCCTGTGCTCGGTGCAGGTTGTTCTCCCTGTGCTCGGTGCAGGTTGTTCTCCATGTGCTCGTTGCAGGTTGTTCTCCCTGTGCTCGCTGCAGGTTGTTCTCCCTGTGCTCGGTGCAGGTTGTTCTCCCTGTGCTCGGTGCAGGTTGTTCTCCCTGTGCTCGCTGCAGGTTGTTCTCCCTGTGCTCGGTCCAGGTTGTTCTCCCTGTGCTCGCTGCAGGTTGTTCTCCCTGTGCTCGGTGCTGGTTGTTCTCCCTGTGCTCGCTGCAGGTTGTTCTCCCTGTGCTCGGTGCAGGTTGTTCTCCCTGTGCTCGCTGCAGGTTGTTCTCCCTGTGCTCGGTCCAGGTTGTTCTCCCTGTGCTCGCTGCAGGTTGTTCTCCCTGTGCTCGGTGCTGGTTGTTCTCCCTGTGCTCGCTGCAGGTTGTTCTCTCTGTGCTCGGTGCAGGTTGTTCTTCCTGTGCTCGCTGCAGGTTGTTCTCTCTGTGCTCGGTGCAGGTTGTTCTCTCTGTGCTCGGTACAGGTTGTTCTCTCTGTGCTCGGTGCAGGTTGTTCTCCCTGTGCTCGGTGCTGGTTGTTCTCCCTGTGCTCGGTGCAGGTTGTTCTCCATGTGCTCGTTGCAGGTTGTTGTCCCTGTGCTTGGTGCAGGTTGTTCTCCCTGTGCTCGGTGCTGGTTGTTCTCCCTGTGCTCGCTGCAGGTTGTTCTCCCTGTGCTCGCTGCAGGTTGTTCTCCTTGTGCTGGATGCTGGTTGTTCTCCTTGTGCTGGATGCTGGTTGTTCTCCCTGTGCTCGCTGCAGGTTGTTCTCCCTGTGCTCGCTGCAGGTTGTTCTCCCTGTGCTCGTTGCAGGTTGTTCTCCTTGTGCTGGATGCTGGTTGTTCTCCCTGTGCTCGTTGCAGGTTGTTCTCCCTGTGCTCGGTGCAGGTTGTTCTCCCTGTGCTCGGTGCAGGTTGTTCTGCCTGTGCTCGGTGCAGGTTGTTCTGCCTGTGCTCGGTGCAGGTTGTTGTCCCTGTGCTCGCTGCAGGTTGTTCTCCCTGTGCTCGGTGCAGGTTGTTCTCCCTGTGCTCGGTGCTGGTTGTTCTCCCTGTGCTCGCTGCAGGTTGTTCTCTCTGTGCTCGGTGCAGGTTGTTCTCTCTGTGCTCGGTCCAGGTTGTTGTCCCTGTGCTCGCTGCAGGTTGTTCTCTCTGTGCTCGGTGCAGGTTGTTCTCCCTGTGCTCGTTGCAGGTTGTTCTCCCTGTGCTCGTTGCAGGTTGTTGTCCCTGTGCTCGGTGCAGGTTGTTGTCCCTGTGCTCGTTGCAGGTTGTTCTCCCTGTGCTCGGTGCAGGTTGTTCTCCCTGTGCTCGGTCCAGGTTGTTCTCCCTGTGCTCGTTGCAGGTTGTTCTCCCTGTGCTCGTTGCAGGTTGTTCTCCCTGTGCTCGTTGCAGGTTGTTCTCCCTGTGCTCGGTGCAGGTTGTTCTCCATGTGCTCGGTCCAGGTTGTTCTCCCTGTGCTGGATGCAGGTTGTTCTCCCTGTGCTCAGTGCAGGTTGTTGTCCCTGTGCTCGGTGCAGGTTGTTCTCCCTGTGCTCGGTGCAGGTTGTTCTCTCTGTGCTCGGTGCAGGTTGTTCTCCCTGTGCTCGTTGCAGGTTGTTCTCCCTGTGCTCGTTGCAGGTTGTTCTCCCTGTGCTCGTTGCAGGTTGTTGTCCCTGTGCTCGTTGCAGGTTGTTGTCCCTGTGCTCGTTGCAGGTTGTTCTCCCTGTGCTCGGTGCAGGTTGTTCTCTCTGTGCTCGCTGCAGGTTGTTCTCCCTGTGCTCGCTGCAGGTTGTTCTCCCTGTGCTCGGTGCAGGTTGTTCTCCCTGTGCTCGGTGCAGGTTGTTCTCCCTGTGCTCAGTGCTGGTTGTTCTCTCTGTGCTTGACTTATTTCTCGTTTAAATGACTTGAATTCAGAAAATCAATCTTAATTTCAACAACTTTGATTCAGATGTGTTTTCTTTGTGGCCCTGGATTATTTTTTAGTTTCAGGCCAAACTGTTTAACTCGTCTCATTTGCAAATTCATTTTCTTATTTTAAGATAAATGATCTCATAACCACCAGAAATGTGTTTGTGTCACATTTAAATCTGATTTAAACGGCTCAAAATAAGATTTCTTTCTGAATCCAAGACATTTTAAGCGATGCCTGCAGTTTTCATATTTAACTTTTACCAATAATTCATTGAATTTACTTCATTCAGTTTCAGTTTTGACATTTCACTTTGAATCAAACAGCATCGACTTCAGTTTCTGTGGTTTTATGACTGGATTAGATTTGACGGTTGTTGTTGTTGTTGTTGTTGTTTTATGATGACTTTGTTTGTGAATCATCACAGAGTCACAGAATCTAAATCTGTCCCGGAAACAGAAAAGGCGTCGCAGAAACTTTGCTCCCAAAAACATCCAGGTTATTTTCCAAACCGAGTCAGTTTCTCTTCCTTCAAACGTTCGGCACACGTGGCTCTGATCACGCACTCGACAAGTCTGAGCCTGAGCCGGCCCGTTACCGCGGCAACGGCCACAACACGGCGCCAAAACCACGAAACAGACGCTGCTCCTGGACGGAGCCCAGAGATTATCCCCACAGATTTATTAAATAAATGACACAGACGTGTGTCACTGTCCCACTGTCACTGTCAGCACTGTCCCAGGACGTTGTGTTTCAGACGTGTTTGATCTGGTTTTAGTGCATTTTCTAATAATTGTCTTAAATATTCTTGGTGTGTTTGTTTGGCCCAAATTAATTGCTGCACAAACCCAAATGTTTATCATTATTGTGTTGTTTTTACAAATGTATCGTATTAAAAAAGGCTGTAAGTATGTCATTCATTCATTCATTTTCTACCGCTTATTCCCGTTAGGGGTCGCGGGTGACTGGAGCCTGTCCCAGTGACTTTGGGCCTTAGGCGGGGTACACCCTGGACAGTGGACAACAGGTCGCAGCAAACACAGAGACAGAGACAAGGACAGACAACCATTCACTCTCACATTCACACACTACGGGCAATTTAGAGTTGTCAATTAACCTACACAGTCATGTGTTTGGACGGTGGGAGGAGCCAGAGAACCGGAGAGAACCCACGGTAACACAGGGAGGACATGCAGACTCCACCCAGAGAGATCGTGTGATGTTGGGGTACTCCGGGATTCAAACCCACGATCTCCTTATTGAGAGGCAGAAGCTCTAGCCGCTCTGCACTGTGCACCCATATGTTATTTATGATATTATATAATGAAATAATATTAAAATTAAAATGTAATGATTTAAGTTTCAAATTAAATAATAAATCATTTATTTTAAGAACATATGGTTTCCGTCAGGTCCCTGTTCTTGCGGCTAAAGCAGAGCCAGACTCCGTCATGGCAACCACACGGACCAATCAGGAGCGAGTTAACGGTCTCCGCCCCTCGGTGGGAGAAGCCGGCGCTAGCTGTCAATCAAACCGCCCTCTGGAAAAGGAAGCCCCTGATTGGTCGGTCATTATGAGCTTTTTCTCCTTTTTTCAATGAACTTAAAACGGCCAGAGTCTGACAGTCTGACCAGGACCGGCCCAAAGTCCACCGGCCCAAAGAGGACCGGCCCAAAGGTGCACCGGCCCAAAGAGCACCGGCCCAAAGAGGACCGGCCCAAAGTGCACCGGCCCAAAGGTGCACCGGCCCAAAGAGCACCGGCCCAAAGGTGCACCGGCCCAAAGAGCACCGGCCCAAAGGTGCACCGGCCCAAAGGTGCACCGGCCCAAAGGTGCACCGGCCCGAAGAGCACCGGCCCAAAGGTGCACCGGCCCAAAGAGCACCGGCCCAAAGAGGACCGGCCCAAAGAGCACCGGCCCAAAGAGCACCGGCCCAAAGAGGACCGGCCCAAAGTGCACCGGCCCAAAGGTGCACCGGCCCAAAGAGCACCGCCCAAAGGTGCACCGCCCAAGAGACACCGGCCCAAAGGACCCAAGAGGACCCGGCCCAAAAGCACCGGCCCCAAAGAGGACCGGCCCAAAGAGCACCGGCCCAAAGAGGACCGGCCCAAAGAGCACCGGCCCAAAGAGCACAAGCCCAAAGAGGACCGCCCAAAGAGCACCGGCCCAAAGAGCACCGGCCCAAAGAGGACCGGCCCAAAGAGCACCGGCCCAAAGAGGACCGGCCCAAAGAGCACCGGCCCAAAGAGCACCGGCCCAAAGAGGACCGGCCCAAAGAGCACCGGCCCAAAGAGCACCGGCCTAAAGGTGCACCGGCCCAAAGAGCACCGGCCCAAAGAGCACCGGCCCAAAGAGCACGTGTTTTACCTCAATAATGTTTCTGAGTCCAAGAGTTGGTCAAATTCACTGATGTGTTGAGTTAGCAAACAAGCTAGCTAAGCGCTGCACAGTCGCTGGAAACTACTTTAAATGGAAAACTGGGCGAAACAAAACTTCACCGACGTAAAAAGAAAGTACCACATTTGATCAGCTCCTGCTCGGAGTCCGGCCTTCAGGGATGGACTTCAGGGATGGCCTTCAGGGATGGACTTCAGGGATGGACTTCAGGGATGGACTTCAGGGATGGACTTCAGGGATGGACTTCAGGGATGGACTTCAGGGAGAACCCTTTTTAGTCTCAGCCACAGGAGACCGTCCTCGTCACAGCAGCAGCAGCGACGTCACAGAAACCTCTCCACGACCAACACGCCGCGCTGGTTCCTCTTCGCTTGCGCTGAATTTAGCCCGTGGCCTTTGGCGGCGGCGTTTGAGGAAGAGAAAAGAGGAAGCGCCGCAAAACAGGAAAAGGAACTGCTTCAAATTCTACACCGAGGTCAGTGGTGTGGGTGTTTTTACGGCGAAAATGAGGTTTGTGTTTCTGGTCAAGGAACATCTCACCAGGTTCACCTCGAGACACGACGTTCTTCCAGGATTTGTTCACGTCTCATTCGACCTCAGTAAAAAAAAGAGGAGAAACTTTTAATTTTCACCAATGAATAAACGTGGTTGGTTGATGAACCCAGCGCTCTAAAACACTGGATGAGCTGAACGCAGATGAACTGTTAGTGGTCGGCCTGGAGGACCTCTCTGTGCTGGACGGACTGTAGAGCAGTGGTTCCCAAAGTGAGGGTCGCGAGATGATTCCAAGATCTAATTGGAATAAATATGACCCGGTGTTTTCTGGATTGTTGTATATAAAAATGGTATATTTTAGTGAAATTGGGTCTAATAAGACAATAAACTATTCAAATAACCATTATAAACCTGCTTTAACACGCTTTGGCACTTTAATTATTTTTCCTTTCACTTTGGGGCTCTCGAGTCGGTCACATGACTACTTTGTGGGTCCCGGCCAGAAATGATGTGGAACTCCTGGTCTAGAGGAGCCGTCGCTCTCCTTAGATGAGCCACCTTCCCCCTCTTGAGCGGTTCTGGTCCAAGTGGATGTGTCAGTCCTGGTCCATCTGCAGCCTGTCCATCCTGGTCCTGGTCCTGGTCCAGTCCTGGTCCTGGTCCTGGTCCTGGTCCTGGTCCAGTCGTGGTCCTGGTCCTGGTCCTCGTCCAGTCCTGGTCCTGGTCCTGGTCCTGGTCCTGGTCCAGTCCTGGTCCTGGTCCTGGTCCAGTCGTGGTCCTGGTCCTGGTCCTCGTCCAGTCCTGGTCCTGGTCCTGGTCCTGGTCCTGGTCCAGTCCTGGTCCAGTCCGTCCTGTGGGAGGAGGATCTCTCCTTCATGTGGTTCTCCCTGAGGTTTCTACTTTTCCCCTCAGGGTTTTTTGTAGACAGGGGGCGCTCTGGGACAGACAGGGGGCGCTCTGGGACACACAGGGGGCTCTGGGACAGACAGGGGGCTCTGGGACAGACAGGGGGCTCTGGGACAGAAGGGGCGCTCTGGGACAGACAGGGGGCTCTGGGACAGACAGGGGGCGCTCTGGGACACACAGGGGGCGCTCTGGGACAGACAGGGGGCTCTGGGACACACAGGGGGCTCTGGGACAGACAGGGGGCGCTCCGGGACACACAGGGGGCTCTGGGACACACAGGGGGCTCTGGGAAAGACAGGGGGCTCTGGGACAGAAGGGGGCGCTCTGGGACAGACAGGGGGCTCTGGGACAGACAGGGGGCGCTCTGGGACAGACAGGGGGCTCTGGGACACACAGGGGGCTCTGGGACAGACACGGGGGGTCTGGGACACACAGGGGGCTCTGGGACACACAGGGGGCTCTGGGACACACAGGGGGCTCTGGGACACACAGGGGGCTCTGGGACACACAGGGGGCGCTCTGGGACACACAGGGGGCGCTCTGGGACAGACAGGGGGCGCTCTGGGACAGACAGGGGGCTCTGGGACAGACAGGGGGCTCTGGGACAGACAGGGGGCTCTGGGACACACACGGCGCTCTGGGACAGACAGGCGGCTCTGGGACAGACAGGGGGCTCTGGGACAGACAGGGGGCTCCGGGACAGACAGAGGCGCTCTGGGACAGACAGGGGGCTCTGGGACAGAAGGGGGCGCTCTGGGACAGACAGGGGGAGCTCTGGGACAGACAGGGGGAGCGCTCTGGGACAGACAGGGGGCTCTGGGACACACAGGGGTCTCTGGGACAGACAAGGGGGCTCTGGGACACACAGGGGGCTCTGGGACACACAGGGGGCTCTGGGAAAGACAGGGGGCGCTCTGGGACACACAGGGGGCTCCTGGGACACACAGGGGGCTCTGGGACACACAGGGGGCTCTGGGACACACAGGGGGCTCTGGGACACACAGGGGGCGCTCTGGGACAGACAGGGGCTCTGGGACACACAGGGGGCTCTGGGACAGACAGGGGGCTCTGGGACAGAAGGGGGCGCTCTGGGACACATCGGGGGCTCTGGGACACACAGGGGGCTCTGGGACACACAGGGGGCTCTGGGACAGACAGGGGCGCTCTGGGACACACAGGGGGCTCTGGGACACACAGGGGGCTCTGGGACACACAGGGGGCTCTGGGACAGACAAGGGGCGCTCTGGGACACACAGGGGGCTCTGGGACACACATGGGGCGCTCTGGGACAGACAGGGGGCTCTGGGACAGACAGGGGGCGCTCTGGGACACACAGGGGGCGCTCTGGGACAGACAGGGGGCGCTCTGGGACAGACAGGGGACTCTGGGACAGACAGGGGGCTCTCTGGGACAGACAGGGGGCTCTGGGACACACAGGGGGCTCCGGGACAGACAGGGGGCGCTCTGGGACAGACAGGGGGAGCTCTGGGACAGACAGGGGGCGCTCTGGGACACACAGGGGCGCTCTGGGACAGACAGGGGCGCTCTGGGACAGCCAGGGGCTGCTCTGGGACAGACAGGGGGCTCTGGGACACACAGGGGGAGCTCTGGGACAGACAGGGGCCCTCTGGGACACACAGGGGGCTCTGGGACACACAGGGGGCGCTCTGGGACAGACAGGGGGCTCTGGGACAGACAGGGGGGCTCTGGGACAGACAGGGGGCGCTCTGGGACACACAGGAGGCGCTCTGGGACACACAGGGGGCTCTGGGACACACAGGGGGCGCTCTGGGACACACAGCGGGCTCTGGGACACACAGGGGGCGCTCTGGGACACACAGGGGGCGCTCTGGGACAGACAGGGCGCTCTGGGACACACAGGGGGCTCTGGGACAGAAGGGGGCGCTCTGGGACACACAGGGGGCTCTGGGACACACAGGGGGCGCTCTGGGACACTGTGGGGGCTCTGGGACAGAAGGGGGCTCTGGGACACACAGGGGGCTCTGGGACAGACAGGGGGCGCTCTGGGACACACAGGGGGCTCTGGGACAGAAGGGGGCTCTGGGACACACAGGGGGCTCTGGGACAGACAGGGGGCGCTCTGGGACACACAGGGGGCTCTGGGACACACAGGGGGCTCTGGGACACACAGGGGGCGCTCTGGGACACACAGGGGGCTCTGGGACAGAAGGGGGCTCTGGGACACACAGGGGGCTCTGGGACAGACAGGGGGCGCTCTGGACACACAGGGGGCTCTGGGACACACAGGGGGCTCTGGGACACACAGGGGGCTCTGGGACACACAGGGGGCTCTGGGACAGAAGGGGGCGCTCTGGGACATTTATCCACAGCTAAATTCTATTGAACATTGTCTAATTGAGCTGCTTTCTCTCTGTGGCCTCGAGGCGACTGTTGTTGTGATTTTGGCTCTAATTGTGACTGAACTGAATTGAAAAACAGACCGTTTTACACGTGTGCTGCTCTGGTGTTAGGGCTGTCACATATATATGTCTATACATATAATATATATATATATATATATATATATATATATATTATATGTATAGACATATATATGTATAGACATATATATGTCTATACCCTCCTCTGCACCTCCCTCTCCTCTGCGCCTCCCTCTCCTCTGCACCTCCCTCTCCTCTGCACCTCTCTCTCCTCTGCACCTCCCTCTCCTCTGCGCCTCCCCCTCCTCTGGGCCTCCCCCTCCTCTGCGCCTCCCTCTCCTCTGCGCCTCCCCCTCCTCTGCGCCTCTCTCCCTCCTCTGCACCTCCCCCTCCTCTGCGCCTCCTCAGCGCCTGCCCCTCCTCTGCGCCTCCCTCTCCTCTGCGCCTCTCCCTCCTCTGCACCTCCCCCTCCTCTGCGCCTCCCCCTCCTCTGCGCCTCCCCCTTCTCTGTGCCTCCCCCTCCTCTGCGCCTCTCCCTCCTCTGCACCTCCCCCTCCTCTGCGCCTCCCCCTCCTCTGCTCCTCCCTCTCCTCTGCACCTCTCCCTCCTCTTGGCCTCCCCCTCCTCTGCACCTCCCCCTCCTCTGCCCCCCCCCCTCCTCTGCGCCTCCCCCTCCTCTGCGCCTCCCCCTCCTCTGGGCCTCCCCCTCCTCTGGGCCTCCCTCTCCTTTGCGCCTCCCTCTCCTCTGCGCCTCCCCCGCTTCTGCGCCTCCCCCTCCTCTGCGCCTCCCTCTCCTCTGGGCCTCCCTCTCCTCTGGGCCTCCCCCTCCTCTCCCCCTCCTCTGCGCCTCCCTCTCCTCTGGGCCTCCCCCTCCTCTGCGCCTCCCCCTCCTCTGGGCCTCCCTCTCCTCTGCCCCTCCCTCTCCTCTGCGCCTCCCCCTCCTCTGCGCCTCCCCCTCCTCTGCCCCTCCCCCTCCTCTCTTCAGGTGCTCTCCTCCTCCTCTGGGCCTCCCCTCCTCTTGGCCTCCCCCTCCTCTGGGCCTCCCTCTCCTTTGCGCCTCCCTCTCCTCTGCGCCTCCCCCACCTCTGCCTCCCCCTCCTCTCTCCCTCCTCTGCCTCCCCTCCTCTGTGCCTCCCCTCCTCTGCACCTCCCCTCCTCTTGGCCTCCCCCCTCCTCTGCTCCTCCCCCTCCACTGCACCTCCCTCCCTCTCTCCTCTGGGCCTCCCCTCTCTCTGGCGCCTCTCCCCTCCTCTCTGCCCCCTCCCCCTCCTCTGCCCCTCTCCCTCCTCTCTGCGCCTCCCCCTCCTCTGGGCCTCCCCCTCCTCTGCACCTCCCCCTCCTCTTGGCCTCCCTCTCCTCTGCGCCTCCCCCTCCTCTGCACCTCTCCCTCCTCATGGACTCCCCCTCCTCTGCTCCTCCCCCTCCTCTGGGCCTCCCCCTCCTCTGCACCTCCCTCTCCTCTGGGCCTCCCTCTCCTCTGCGCCTCCCCCTCCTCTGGGCCTCCCCCTCCTCTGCACCTCCCCCTCCTCTGCCCCTCCCTCTCCTCTGCGCCTCCTCTGCGCCTGCCCCTCCTCTGCGCCTCCCTCTCCTCTGCGCCTCCCCCTCCTCTGCGCCTCCCCCTCCTCTGCACCTCTCCCTCCTCTGCCCTCCCCCTCCTCTGCGCCTCCCCCTCCTCTGCCTCCCCTCCTCTGCACCTCTCTCCCTCCTCTGCGCCTCCCCCTCCTCTGCACCTCTCCCTCCTCTTGGCCTCCCCCTCCTCTGCACCTCTCTCCCTCCTCTCTGCGCCTCCTCCCCTCCTCTGGGCCTCCCCCTCCTCTGCCCCTCCCCCTCCTCTGCACCTCCCCCTCCTCTGCTCCTCCCCCTCCTCTGGGCCTCCTCCTCTGCGCCTCCCCCTCCTCTGCCCCTCCCCCTCCTCTGGGCCTCCCCCTCCTCTGCGCCTCCCCCTCCTCTGCACCTCTCCCTCCTCTTGGCCTCCCCCTCCTCTGCTCCTCCCCCTCCTCTGCGCCTCCCCCTCCTCTGCTCCTCCCCCTCCTCTGTGCCTCCTCCTCTGCACCTCCCCCTCCTCTGCCCCTCCCCCTCCTCTGCGCCTCCCCCTCCTCTGCGCCTCCCCCTCCTCTGCGCCTCCCCCTCCTCTGTGTCTCCCCCTCCTCTGCGTCTCCCCCTCCCCTGCGCCTCCCTCTCCTCTGTGTCTCCCTCTCCTCTGTGTCTCCCCCTCCTCTGCGCCTCCCTCTCCTCTGCGCCTCCTCCTCCTCTGTGCCTCCTCCTCCTCTGGGAGGGAGAAGGATCCTCAAACGCTACAGGAAGTTAAAAAGGAAATGCACCAGTTGTAGGACTCAGAGCTTCAGGCGCCACCTGCTGGACATAATGAAGCCCACACTGACTCCCAAAGGTTCTCACAGAGGTCTGTTTACATAAAAAGGTGCAGACGGAAGAAAACAAGAGGAAGTGTTGAACATCATTTAT
This sequence comes from Rhinogobius similis, assembly GCA_019453435.1. NCBI lineage: Eukaryota > Metazoa > Chordata > Actinopteri > Gobiiformes > Gobiidae > Rhinogobius > Rhinogobius similis. Next base: position 6,132,143 of record CM033620.1, on the reverse strand, counting down.
TCACAGGGTCAAAGTTACTAATAATTTACAAAAACAGCTGAAAAAGTATAATTGGGTTCATTTGGTTTGTGTCGTTTGATTGGGTTTAAGTCGAGCAAAACAAAAAGCATTTCACATTTGAGACATTTAAAACTATACAATCAACAAAATGTGCAAAGTGTAAAAAGTAAGAATCCCGAACGATAAATATTATCATCTAAAGCGGCGTCTTTTCTCCTAAAACGGCGGCTGTTGTTGAACTCGGTGGATGTCGGCCGTGGGGCGGGTCTTCATCTGCAGCAGCTCTGTGATTGGCCGAGAGCTGCCCTGGTAAAAGTCCAATCCGGTGAGCCACTCCACATCTCTGACGCGTGATTGGTGGAACCACATCAGGTCCTCCACCCACTCAGACTCCGCCCCTGAACTCTGAAACAAACGACGACACAAACCCTGGTCACGTTGCGCAGGAGCAGGTCCAGCAGCAGCCTGAAGGGGGCAGCGTGAGCAGATGGCCGCCTCTTTAAGTCAATGGGACTGCTCATTAGCGCATGTTAGCCTCTGATGGCTGCACAGCTCGTGTATCATGTGACCACCTCAACCAATCAGTAGTAGTAGTAGTAGTTGTACCTCACAGCTCTCGGTGTTGTCCTCTCGGTGTGGTTGTACTTGTACTCGTACTCGTACCTCACAGCTCTCGGTGTTGTCCTCTCGGTGTGGTTGTACTCGTACTCGTACTCGTACCTCACAGCTCTCGGTGTTGTCCTCTCGGTGTGGTTGTACTCGTACTCGTACCTCACAGCTCTCGGTGTTGTCCTCTCGGTGTGGGAGGGTGAAGGACACGGTCTGCAGAGGCTGGTCACAGACTGAGGAGGACGAGTTCGTGCAGATCGTCAGAACGATGAAGAAATGTGTGGGAACTGGGATTCTGGAGCCGCCGACGAACCTGGAACCAACAAAAGAGACGCCACGGAGTTCACGGCGTTTTACCCGAGCGCAATTTACATCAAACGAGAAACATTCAAAGTTTAAAGGGGCTGTACCTGATTTTTAGTGTTATTAAATGTGAAAAACAGAACTGCTCCTTGTACCTGAGGTGTTTTTTTTTGCATGTAATAAAGTAAAATCAGTTTTGTCCCAATACAGATATACTGTAAAAGCATCTATTCTATATCTCTGCGTCTGTTTATGGAGCGTTTTATTCCACGAGAAGCAAAAAGTGCACAGTTAGCATGCTAATGTTTGTTAGCTTTAGCGCTGTGGAAGCTCTGTTAAAGTGCTTTAAACTCATGGAGGTGAATATTTATGATGCTGGGACTGGATTAAAGTGAGAGACACTGAGGGAAAGAGTTTAACTAAAGCTAGTTTTGTTTTTCACTTTTCAAAACAGTAAAAATCAAGTACAGGGCCTTTAACTTCAAATTTTAGTTTCATGTAGTAAAGTGAAGTCTATGTTCAGCACAAATATAATGTAAAAGGACCTGTTTTGGTCAGAATGAGACCTCGGCTCTTTCTCTTATAATTATAAAGTGTTTTATCCATTGATTATAATTAAAGGCTACAGAGAGCATGGGTTCTGTTGTGGCATTTGCGGCGGCCATTTTGAGAGTGGAAAAAGAACAACATTCTAATAGAAAATACTGTAAAAACAACTATAAAACTCAGATGTTTAATAACTTTTATAACTAGTATTTGTACAAAATGTACCAATAAATTTAAACCTGGTTCTGTCCATTTTTCAGATTGAAATGTCCCAAAATAAGAGACATTTTGGTTGTTTTTTTTTACATGAAAATATGACATAATGAAACACTTGTAATACATTTGTGTGAGTAAACTACAGAAAAAGTTTAATATTGATCTCTTTAAATTTAAGATTTTTTTCCACCTGCAGCGTCTGGACTTAAGAAACTAAAAATCAGGTATAGAACCTTTAGACTGGAATAAATTATCTAAACCAGGAATAAACCAAGAATTAAGAAGGAATAAACCCTGAATAAACCAGAAATGAAACAGGAATAAACCAAGACTAAACCAGGAATAACCCGGGAATAAACAGGAATAAATGGGAATAAACTGGGCATTAACCGGGAATTAACTCAAACTAAACCAGGAATAAACCAAGACTACACCAGGATTAAACCAGGAATAAACCATGATTAAACCAGGAATAAACTGTGAATAAACCATGATTAAACCAGGAATAAACTGTGAATAAACCATGATTAAACCAGGAATAAAGCCTGAATAAACTAGGAATAAACCAGAAATAAAACAGGAATAAACCAAGGATGAATCAGGAATAAACCAAGACTAAACCAGGAATAACCTGGGAATAAACCGGGAATAAACTGGGAATAAACTGGGAATAAACCGGGACAATTCCAGGACAGACACGGGATCAGGACTCACTGAAGGATCTGGTCCGAGGCGTCGAATCGTCCGTCAAAGTCGTAGTCGAACACCGGCCCGCTGACCACGTTCAGGCCGCCGTAGAGCCAGGAGTACCTCGGCAGGAGAGAGTCGTGAAAGTAACTCCAGATCTCTGAAAGACACGGACGGTGAAGAGGAGGGGCCTGACCGGGGGGCGGGGCCGGAGAGGCGGAGGGAGGACTTACTCTTGAACAGCGGGAACATGGGCACGACGTTGGCCGTGGTGAGAGCGTCGAACTGCTGCTGCGCCGACGAGTTCAGGTCTGGGACGACAAACCGTCAAAAACATGGTTAAAGCTCCAGTGTGGGACATTTCAGGCATTAATCTGACAACAACGAAGCATTCAGGGCTCGAGCCGTGACCCGCCTGTTTTCATGAGGGTTCCACAGTGTGGCTTTAATGTATCTGTCGCCATGGAAACAAGTGTGGTGTGTGTCTAAACCAGGCCTAAACCTGGACTAAACCAGGACTAAACCTGGACTAAACCAGGACTAAACCAGGTCTAAACCAGGACTAAACCAGGACTAAACTAGGACTAAACCAAGACCAAACCAGGACTCAACCAGGACTAAACCAGGACTAAACTAGGACTAAACCAAGACCAAACCAGGACTCAACCAGGACTAAACCAGGACTAAACCAGACCTAAACCAGGACTAAACCAGGACTAAACCAGGCCTAAACCAGGACTAAACCCGGTCTAAACCAGGACTAAACCAGACCTAAACCAGGACTAAACCAGACCTAAACCAAGACTAAACCTGGACTAAATCAGGACAAGACTAGGACTAAACAAAGACTAAACCAGGACTAAACCAAGACTAAACCAGGACTAAAGCAGGACTCAACCAGGACTTAACCAGGTCTATACCAAGACTAAACCAGGACTAAACAAAGACTAAACCAGGACTAAACCAGGACTAAACCAAGACTAAACCAAGACTAAACCAGGACTAAACCAGGACTAAACCAGGTCTAAACCAGGTCTAAACCAGGGGCTAAACCAGGTCTATACCAAGACTAAACCAGGACTAAACCAGGTCTAAACAAAGACTAAACCAGGACTAAACCAGGTCTTAACTAGGACTAGACCAGGTCTAAACAAAGACTAAACCAGGTCTAAACCAGGACTAAACCAGGTCTAAACCAGGACTAAACCAGGACTAAACCAGGACTAAACCAAGACTAAACCAGGACTAAACCAGGACAAGACTAGGACTAAACAAAGACTAAACCAGGTCTAAACCAGGACTAAACCAGGGGCTAAACCAGGTCTAAACCAGGACTAAACCAGGACTAAACAAAGACTAAACCAGGACTAAACCAGGTCTTAACTAGGACTAGACCAGGTCTAAACCAGGTCTAAACAAAGACTAAACCAGGACTAAACCAGGTCTAAACCAGGACTAAACCAGGACTAAACCAGGACTAAACCAGGTCTAAACCAGGTCTAAACCAGGGGCTAAACCAGGTCTATACCAAGACTAAACCAGGACTAAACCAGGTCTAAACCAGGACTAAACAAAGACTAAACCAGGACTAAACCAGGTCTTAACTAGGACTAGACCAGGTCTAAACCAGGTCTAAACAAAGACTAAACCAGGTCTAAACCAGGACTAAACCAGGTCTAAACCAGGACTAAACCAGGACTAAACCAGGTCTAAACCAGGACTAAACCAGGTCTAAACCAGGACTAAACCAAGACTAAACCAGGACTAAACCAGGACAAGACTAGGACTAAACAAAGACTAAACCAGGATTAAATAAGGACTAAACCAGGACTAAACCAGGTCTAAACCAGGACTAAACCAGGTCTAAACCAGGACTAAACCAGGACTAAACCAGGTCTAAACCAGGACGGTTGTGGTCGTTACTTGGAGGGAAGAGGAAGCCGAAGCTGATGTTCTTGGTCGAGTTGTAGACGTCACAGGACGGAGTCTGGTCTGGAGGGACCCGGACGTCAGGCCTGAGACAGTCCGAGAGGATCGGCCCCAGGGCCCCGGGCGAGGACTGTGGAGAGACAAGCACCAGGTGAGAGGGAACGCACTCTCCAAAAGCACAAGAAACAGGAACAAATCGTGTCTCACCAAACGACTAAAACAGATGTAAAACTGAAAGAGATAAAAAGTGACCAGAAGCGACAAAATGCAACTAAAACTGCAAAAGAGAGACACTGGCTCTTCATGACGTCAAACTCTGACTTGATCTTGTTATAACGCGCCGTATTTCCACTGATGCTAACGATATGTTGAGCCGTTAGCAAAACAAAGCTAGCAAAACATGTTAGCATTAGCTGTTTCCTGTTTATCAGATATTTCCAGGTCATAATCATCTAATATTATCCAAATAAATGACATAAAGAGGATCAAACGTGGTGTAGAGTCTTTGCAGAAGGAAATAAAAGCAGAAAAAGACAAACAGAGTAGTTTCTGGTTGACTGTAGCTTTAGCCACGTCTCACAAACATTAACTTGGAATTACTAAACAACTTTTTGTGAATCGCTGACGTCGACCTCAGGATCAAAAGGCATCATTCAGTTGCGTTTTTGTTGCTTTTTTCCACTTGTAGTTGCATTTTTGTTGCTTATAATCTTCTTTTTGTCACTTTTTAGCTGCATTTTTGTCACTTTTAGCTGCGTTTTTGCTTTGTTTTTGCTGTTACTCGCATTTATGTGCTTTAGTCTTGCTTTTATTGCTTTGAGTTGCGTTTTTGTTTCTTTTAGTCTCATTTTTGGCGCTTTTAATCTTGTTTTTGGTGCTTTAAGTCAATTTTTGCTGTGTTTTTATGCTTTTTTTGGACACTAAACCAAATGTCTTTTTGTGCATCGCTGCTGTCGGCCTCAGGATTAAAAAGCCTCGTTTGGGACGGTTTAGACTGGATCCCGTTGTGCTTGTTCTTGTCGCTCACAGCAGGTTTGGGCACAGTGTAGGACGTCCACAGAGGCATGAGTTTGTCCCGGCTGTATCCGCTGACGAAGCCCTCGTGACGGAGCAGACAGAGACTCTGACGCTCCTGGAGCAGAGCGGGACGTCCGAACGGGAGGTGGGTCTGCTCTGAGGCCAGCGCTGAGAAAACACCGAGAAAACACAGAGAAAACACAGAGGGTCAGAGGAGAAAATACACACGAGCGCTGCACTTTAGTCAAATCTATATGACGGGTTAGACTCATCGACCGTAAAACGATGGACTGTGGGAGTGTGACGTCACCCACAGCGTTTGGCTTCAGCTAAATGAAGCCAATCGCGGCTAGCAGTTATAGCGGCTAAAGTGGAGCTAGAAGTTATAGCGGCTAAAGTGGAGCTAGCAGTTATAGCGGCTAAAATGGGGGTTGCAAGTAATAGAGGCTAAGATGGGGCTAGCAGTTATAGCAGCTAAAGTGGAGCTAGCAGTTATAGCGGCTAAAGTGGAGCTAGAAGTTATAGCGGCTAAAGTGGAGCTAGCAGTTATAGCGGCTAAAGTGGAGCTAGAAGTTATAGCGGCTAAAGTGGAGCTAGCAGTTATAGCGGCTAAAATGGGGGTTGCAAGTAATAGAGGCTAAGATGGGGCTAGCAGTTATAGCAGCTAAAGTGGAGCTAGCAGTTGTAGCGGCTAAAGTGGAGCTAGAAGTTATACCGGCTAAAGTGGAGCTAGCAGTTATAGCGGCTAAAGTGGAGCTAGCAGTTGTAGCGGCTAAAGTGGAGCTAGCAGTTATAGCAGCTAAAATGGGGGTTGCAAGTAATAGAGGCTAAGGTGGGACTAGCAGTTATAGCGGCTAAAGTGGAGCTAGCAGTTATAGCGGCTAAAGTGGAGCTAGAAGTTATAGCGGCTAAAGTGGAGCTAGCAGTTATAGCGGCTAAAGTGGAGATAGCAGTTAAAGCGGCTAAAGTGGAGATAGCAGTTATAGCGGCTAAAGTGGAGCTAGCAGTTATAGCAGCTAAAATGGGGGTTGCAAGTAATAGAGGCTAAGGTGGGGCTAGCAGTTATAGCAGCTAAAGTGGAGCTAGCAGTTGTAGTGGCTAAAGTGGAGCTAGCACTTATAGCGGCTAAAGTGGGGCTAGCAGTTATAGTGGCTAAAGTGGAGCTAGCAGTTATTACGGCTAAAGTGGAGCTAGCAGTTATAGCGGCTAAAGGTTATAGTGGCTAATGTGGAGCTAGCAGTCATAGCGGTCTCCACAACCAACACGCCGCGCTGGTACCTCTTCGCTTGGCTAAATCATTGCACATTATAATCACAGACAGAACTTAATTATTATCAGTATTTAAATAAAATAGAAGGAAATGTTCTTTTCTACCGTTTATAAAATCACAGAAATTACCGTTTTTATATGAAGTGGGGGATTGTGGTCACGTGGCGCCCTAAAGCAAAGATGGCCGCCTCCGTATCAGGAAGTAAATGCGGAAGTAAGAAACTTTTTTGGGGTCATGAACCAATGAGCTCAGGCCACAGGGAGGAACAGGGCGCCATTTTGGATTCATCTTCCAGGTTTTATTATAGTTCTATGGTTCAAAGCTGAAGATAATTTAACTAATAATGACTTTTAGTGACTTGGGATAAAGTAAAAAAGTCCAGGCAGAATCCATGTAAACGTCCTGTTACATTTGTCAGGATTGAAGTGTAAATTTTTTTTTTTTTTTTTGTGCTTTTGGAGTAAAAACTGTCTCTAATTCATCCCAGCAGCTGATTGTCATTTACATGGTTTTATTTTTTAAGCGTCTACGTGACTTGTCTTGACTTCTCCGTCCAATCACAGCGAGCGCAGGATGTGGGCGGGGCTAGGGGGAAGGTGAGGTTTTGAGAACAGCGTCGGTCACACATTCAACGCTTAAACACTTTTCTAAATCTCTGGAAAATCCTTTTTTTTCGGTCTTTTCCTGGTGATTGTTTTGCTCCTGTGGCTGTTCTTTAACGTCACCAAATGAAGAGGTTTACCTTGTTCTGACGTTAAGTTGAGTCTGTGGTTGATGCTGTTGTCGGGCTGAAAAGAGAAAAGAAGAAAAAAGAGTTAGTGCAGTGTGTCGGATGCCCTTCCGTCCTCCTCTCAGTCCAATATAAGTAATAATAAAACATAATAATGTGGAAAAATAACCATAATAAAAGTACAAATGATGAGTAAATTATAACAAAATGGAAAGAGAGAAAAATAAAGAAATTAGTAAATAAATAGGTAAATAAACGAATGGGGAAATAACTCAACAAAAGAGAATTAAAAAACAAATAAATGACGTCATGTTGTTGGGACTCAGGAGTCAGAGCGACACCAAACATGGCTCTGATGAAAAGAGCGCTCACGGCCCACTTTAGATCACACTGTTCACCGCTGGGCCACGCCCAGGGCCGAATATACCAAGCACACTCCGGGGGCCCTACAGGGGGCCTACGGGCGCCTCTACAGGGGGCCCTACAGGGGGCACTACAGGGGGCCTACAGGGGGCCTACAGGGGCCCTACAGGGGTCCTACAGGGGTCCTACAGGGGGCCTACAGGGGGCCTACAGGGGCCCTACAGGGGTCCTACCGAGGGCCTACAGGGGGCCTACAGGGGGCACTACAGGGGTCTGATGGAAAGTATATTTACAAAGAAATGTATTTTTAAACTTAAATCATTAAATCATTTTGATTTGCATCAATTAAAAATCATAAGTAAAATAATTAGCCTTATTTGTTTTAAATCTATATAATATAATATATATATAATATATATAGAGTGGTGGAAGTATCAGAGGCTACAGCACACGTCTCAGAGTCTGTGTCTGAATGTCCCTCTCACTCTCTGCCCCTCGTCCCTCACAGTTCTGTCCCGTTCAGTGACTAAACACTGGCCTCAGTCCTGGAGCGACTCACACTCGGCTCATACTTTGTCCTCGCCGCGGGTCACATGACTCTGGCGTCTGGGAGGAAAAAAAGACGGCAATACTCCGATAAAAATGTATTTCTGTAATGAATGTGGGTCAAATCCACCGACACATGTTTATGACTAATAAACATCACAACTTTTATTAACCATAGATCGCACGTTAAACATCAGACGGACTGGATTATTCTACTTTTTGCCGGAGATTTGCGATCTATTCACAGCTCAAGCTAAGGTTAGCGGCTAACGCGAGCATCTCTGCAGCTAACGGTTTGTTTAAAGTGTTTTGTTCATAATCTCGGCTCAACAGTTCATTTAAACAGCTCTTTCTTCTTTCATTCAGTTTGCTGTAGTTTTTCCGACTCTTGCAGTGCATTGTGGTCCATAGTGACCTCTAGTGACCAGCGCTGGACTCTACTTTTCAAGATGCATTGTGGGAAACTTTGAGTGCACCACTTTTCCACCTGCTGGACATTCAGACACCACTGGAGTGACCACTATATAAGATACACTCTGATTGGTTTACTTCACTTCCTGTTTGCTCGGGTTTGCTCCGCCCTAGAAATCGAATCGACTCAAACCAGACCAGACTCAGCGCTGGTGCAGGAGGCGGGGCTTTTCCAGGAAAAACAGTTTGACTCAGCCACGTCAAACCCACATAAAAACCACACGTTTGACAGAGTGGGATTTACATCTGAAGGACGGGTTTTCTTTAAAGGTCCCATATCCTGCTCTTTTCCCCTTCACACAGTCTGTCCTCAGGGCTTTGTTGATACATTTTCTCGTTGTGTAATATCCATAACATAACAGTTTACAAAAAACACCCATTTCTTGGACTGGCCCCCCTCCTCACTCTGAGATCTGACCCCCCCGAACAGAGAGCAGGCTGCCTCCCCCGCCCAACCCGTGCCTCCCCTGTAGTGGAGATGGTGCATGCGCCGTGTGCTCCGGTAAACAGCGATACACAAACACTGAATAAACCTTTTCTGGTCCTGACGGTGCGTCGTGCTGAGTCCTACGTCCTGGATCTGACCTGGAGTTTGACGTGCTCCAGGGCCTCAACCACGGACGTGCCGTTTGGTAAATAACAAGCTAACTCTTCTATCTGTCGTATCCATCGTGTAATTACTGTGTAGCATTAGCATTAGCTGTTTTTATTCTTCCTGGAGGCGTGGCTTAAACACCGCGTCATCTTAGTGAGGAGCCCCCGTCTGCTGCTCAGCCGAGGGGGACGGAAAAGACAGTTCTCTAGTGAAAACATGAGGGAATCAATCAAAAAACCACTTTGGGCACAACATACGAGGCCCAGAGAGCCCTGGAGGAAGGTTAGAACCTCTGAAAAGTCCATTTTGCAGGATATGGGACCTTTAAAGAGACGCGGCTGACGGCCCTCGCCCCCCGCCCCGAGCACAGAGCACAGAGCGGGGCGTAGAACCATCACCTCATTTCACCAGGATCAAACCCCCGGCCCAAATGTTCATGAATCAAACAGTCTGTGCTGCAAACAGGATCAGATGCACTTCTGCCGACTTCATCCACCACCAGGACAGTGAATCCTCCGTACCATGGACAGCGCTCTGTGACTCAGACGGGAGGTCAGGGTTTACGAACTCATTAAAATGCTCCAAATTCCAGAATAGAACAAACTGAACAGGACACTTTGAACGGTTCACTGACCTAAATTAATATGGTTTTACGAGAAACGATTTTGATTTTCGAGGTTAGAAACAGTGGCGGACTTAGGAATTTAGGGCCCAGGGCAAAATGAAGACCAGGGGCCCCTCATCTAGTGTGACTTTTGTGACTTTATGACTCTAAAATGCTCTAAAAGGATCCGTATCATCAAATACTTAGTGTATTTTCTATTGGGAGAGTTAGCGTTAGCCTTAGAGTTAGCGTTAGCCTCAGCATTAGCATTAGCCTCAGAAGAAGTCCCACTGGACACACGTGAGTAACACAAGAGCGGAGTTAGATTAGATTAGATTAGATTAGATTAGATTAGATTAGATTAGATCACATTCACGCACAGTAATGAGCACTTTATTTCTGCTGGATCTCTCTTTGACGACTTAAACCCTACAATTCCAGAAGAAAACCTAGCTATGTCTAAAATGTGTTCATGTGTTAATGAATGCACATTTAGATTCACCGGTGTTTCTTTGTGCACAGAGCACTCAAAAACCTTGATTCCAGAAAGGCAGCAGGTCCAGATAAGTTGGAGCCCATGTTTTTGACTTTATTGCTGAACCTTTGTCACAAATCTTTAATTTAAGCCTGATAAGTAATAAGATTCCTAAAGTGTGGAAGTCTGCCTTTGTTCTACCTCTTCTGAAAGGAGGTGACCCTTCAGAGGTTAATAACTACAGGACAATCTCTAAATGATGCGTCCTGGCAAAGACTTTTGAAGAATGTGTTAGTGATCAGCTCAGGGCATTCTCAGAGTCTAATAACATTGTAAATGATTTTCAATCAGGCTTCAGAAAGAACCACAGGACTGTTAGAGCCACAATGAAAGTCCTAAATGATGTTACAGCAAAAAATAGTGTGCTGCTTTATTCATTGACCTTTCCAAGGCATTTGACCCAGTGGGTCACACTCTCATGATCAAAACTGGCATTTCCAATCAGGCAGTTTGTTAAACAGATCACTGTGTGTACAAATATCTGGAATAACATCTTCCTTCTTGGAGGTCACAAAGGTGTACCCCAGGGCTCGGTCTTAGGACCAATTTTTTTTTTCAATTCATGTTAATAATCTGTGAAAATCTATCAAATGCTTCTTATCACTCGTGTGCAGACGATACTCATTTACTGCTGCTCCAAATCCCATCCAAATGTGCTTTTGAATTTTTACAATCTGCTTTGGCCGCTCTTCAGTCTCGTCTGCATTCACTAAAATTAGTTTTGAACGCTGACAAAACCAAGCTCATGATCTTTTCTAATCAAGCGAGCTTCCCGAGAACCTTCTGTAACAACAGCTGAGCCAGAGAAGAAAACTGAACTGACAGATATAAATGTCTTGGTTTTGTTATTGATTCAAGGCTTTTCTTCAAAGAACACAAAGCTTTGTTGGTTCGAAAACTCAGGGTGAAGCTAGGATTTTATTTTAGAATCAAATCCTGTGTCACACTTACAGCTCGGAAACATTTCTACCTCTGATTGACTCTGGGATGTTCTTGCTCACAGTCATTGAACACAGTGTGTCCCTGAGGTTCATGTCTGGGCGTGGTCTCCTCACTCACCGCTGGGACACACCCACTGGACGCTCCTGGTTTACACGGCTCTTCTTGGCTTGGTCCTCCCTCCTCCAGAGAACCACAGACACTACTGTTTACGTTCAAATGACATTTATCATCTGCATGTTCCTCGTGTTCGAACTGAGCTGGAAAACAAGCTTTTAGTTTCTCTGCTCCTTCTTCTTGGAACATTTTACGGACGGAAACCAAATGGTCTGATCTCGTTTCCTTAAACACATTTCATTCCTTTCTAAAAAAGGACAGAGGGTCTCAGTGTCTCAGGCTTGTGCTTTTAATCTGTTGTTGTGAACTTCATTTGCTGTGAAACTATAACACTTTCTAAATATGGCACTTTATCTTACGACTGTTCACTTTGTTTCACTTTTAGACAAATTGTTTTGTTGTATTTTTAAACTTGTAATTCTCCTGACGTGAGCTGCCGGCCACTGGGCCAGGTCCCCCTTGAAAAAGAGATCTCGATCTCAATGGGTGGTTTCCTGGTTAAATCAAGGTTAAATATTTTTTTTTTTTAAATGAGCCTACATGCTAACCACATTTATTAAATCTGCCGTTATTCTGAACAATAAAGCACCACAAACCCAGCGGGACACGACAGTTTGACCGAGTGAACTTTAGCCTCCAGCAAACCAGAGTCATAGATCGATGTAAAAAACAGAGAAACTACCCTCTGTGTCCGACACAAACCACAACAGGACAGGGTCATATCTGCTGCTGCTTTAAAGGGGCTGTACCTGACTTTTACTGTTGTGAAACGGGAAAAACTCCATGTAATAAAGTCAAATATAATGTAAAAGCATCTATTCAGGCGAAAATGAGAGCACAACTTTTACTCTGCATCTCTTTATAGAGCGTTTTATTCTACGAGAAGCAGGAAGTGCACTTTGTTACTATTAGCCATGTTTTTGTTGCTTTAAGTCGCATTTTTTGTACATTTTTAGTCACATTTTAGTCAATATAGTCATGTTTTTGTCACTTTTTGTTTTTGTATCCTTAGTTTATGCTAATGTTTGTTAGCTTTAGCTTTAGTGCTTTAAACTCCTGGAGGTGAATGTTTATGATGCTGCATTAAAGTGAGAGACACATGAGACGATGGGAAGAGTTTAACTAAAACGAGTTCTGTTCGTCTTTTTTGCTACGATTTTGTCACTTTTAATCAAATTTTTGTCACTTTCAATCATATTTTTGATGCCTTTAAACAGATTTTGGTTTCTTTTGGTCATGTTTTTTGCTTGTCACTTTTTCCTACTTTAAGTCGTGTTTTTGTTGGACGAGTTTAAAATGATTTATTTATTAAAATGAGTGAATAGAACGTTCTGGGAGACTCTGTGATTGCGTGCGTGAAGTTTAATTCTGCGCGAACCCTTGTCTGTTACTACGGCAACAAGTACAGGACAAACTCCATCTGACGTGCCGTATGTGACAGCAGCAGCGGCAGGCCCAGATCTGACTCGTCTTTGTCAAAATAAATGTCATGAACCTTTTTAAACAAACTCAGCTGCAACTGACGCATCAATTTGTAAACAGTTATTAGTAAAAAGTCGGTTTAAATAAACAAAAGCTAGACCAACGACCGCGTGATTGACTCAATAAATAACTCTGCCTGGGGAATGTCAGGGTTTATAAATGTATTAAAATGCTCCAAATTCCAGAATGAAACAAAACGAAAACACTCTGGACGGCCGACCACACAGGCTCCGCCCCCTTCGCTGCCCTTTAAGGCCTCACACCAGACACATTCCTTGACCACTTTAGGGCAGACGTTGCTCTGTGGAGCGGCTCAGGCTGGAGCACGGGCCCCGGCGCTAACGTCACCACAGCGGGACGTCCCGACTGAAAAGGCATCCAGGCCAAAATGTACCAATGTACCAATGTTAATGTGTCCGAGCCAAAAGGCCAATAGACCCTTTAAAGTGAAAGAAAAACACTGTAAACCCAGAGCGGAGGCAAACGTTTGAGTGGAACATGATGTGAGGAACTGGGATTAACCTCAGAATATCACAAAACATGAAAAAAAAGCGACAAAAAGTGCCTAAAATCAATCAAAATGTAACTAAAAGCGACAAATATGTGCCTAAAATCAATAAAAATGTGACTAAACACGACAAAAAGTGACTAAAATCAATCAAAATGTAACTAAAAGCAACAAATATGTGCCTAAAATCAATAAAAAAGTGACAAAAAGTGACTAAAATCAATAAAAAATAACTAAAAGCGACAAAAACGTGACAAATCAATACAAAATGGCTAAAAGCAACAAAAACGTGACTAAAATAAAGAAAAAAATTACTAAAAGCATCAAAAATCAATAAAAATGTGACTAAAGGCGACAAAAACGTGACTAAAATCAATTAAAAAAAATGACTAAAAGCGACAAAAACGTGACTAAAATCAATGCAAATGTGACTAAAAGGGACAAAAACGTAAATAAAATAATTAATTAATAATAATTTTCGAGGTTAGAAACAGTGGCGGTCCTAGGAATTTGGGGCCCAAGCCAAAATTAAGTCCAGAGCCCTGTTTTTTAGTTTTGTTTTTTTTGTGTGTAACACGTGCAGCAGCTCCATGTTGTAAACAGCTTTAAACGGGGGGTTTGGGGGTCGTCCCCCCCGAAAAATATTGAACAAATCGGAGCATGTTTCCCGTTTGTCGGTGCATTTTACACACGCTTAGCTGATTTAAATACAGGATATTCATTTGTAAATTTAGAATGTTATATTTTATTTACTATTTATCTTTATTATAATCTCAAAATAGTCTGAGATATGTTATAATCCCAGACTATTTTGTTGTTCGTCTGCCACGGGTTAGAAAGTTAGATAGTTTGGACTAGTTTGAAAATAACACATTTGATTTTTATTTCTTTTATTTCATTTTTAAAAATAGGACAGTGCATATTAATTTACTATTTAATTTTTCCCCCCGATATCTATTTCTTTGGGTTTTTGTATCCTTTTCTCTCTCGTCGTGTTCAATATTTTTTGTTCAATGCATAGAATTGAAATAACAGCGGATGGAAAACATATTATTTTCTCGCCTCAAACTTGTATTTTCACTTCACAAAAGTATCAATAGTGTGTAATGTGTCTGTGATAAACGAGTGAGCGTTTATTCAGTGAAACCTAAAAATCAGAATCAAAAATGCTAAATGTTGCTGTTGAATGTGTTGATCCACCGCTGAACACAAACCGTTGACATAAAGTGTGGATGTGTCCCGGCTGTCGACTGTTTGGGGAGTTTTTCGCCCAAACATAACAAACCAGAACAACGGGCGACTGTTCTATTTCTGACAGATGCCTTTGTTTGCTCTGGATTTACAGGAAAGAGGAGTTTAATTGAGATTCTGCGTCTGAATCAGAGGTCAGCGTGCCCCGGACTCACGCCGTCCTGAACACACGGGTCATTTATCACCGTTTAAACAGAAAACATTTAACAGCTGAGCCAGACGTTCAAGTGACATCAAACGTGTCCAATCTGCTCCTGCTGTTTGATTCTTCCATTGAATCCACTTCATCCATAGATTTCTCTGGGACATTGTTTTCTCCACATTTTTGTCCCTTTTTTTTGTCCTAAACGCGAGTAAAAGCGGCATAAATGTGACTTAAAGCGAGATAAATGTGACTAAAAGCGACAAAAATGAGTCTAAAAACATGCCTCTTTTATATACTGCATGCCTTTTATATATATTTTATTTTATTTTATTTTATTCATTGTTTTATGTTGCACCTCACACCGAAGCAAGTTCCTGTGTTTGTGAACTTTGACACTGACAACGGCAATAAATAGGGTGCACGGTGGCAGAGCGGCTAGAGCTTCTGCCTCTCAATAAGGAGATCGTGGGTTCGAATCCCAGACCATCCCAACATCGTGGTTTCGAATTCCGAACCACCCTAACATCACATGATCTCTCTGGGTGGAGTCTGCATGTTCTCCTTGTGTTACCGTGGGTTCTCTCCGGGTTCTCTCTGGCTCCTCCCACCGTCCAAACACATGACTGTGGAGGTTAATTGAGAACTCTAAATTGTCCGTAGTGAATGAATGTGAGAGTGAATGGTTGTCTGTCCTTGTCTGTCTCTCTGTGTTTGCTGTGATGAGTTGTCCACTGTCCAGGGTGTACCCCGCCTAAGGCCCAAAGTCACTGGGACAGGCTCCAGTCACCCGCGACCCCTAAAGGGAATAAGCGGTAGAAAATGGATGGATGAATGAATGAACGGCAATAAACCGTTTCTGATTCTGAACAAAAACATGATTAAAAGCAACAAAAACATGACTAAAAGTGACAGAAATGTGACTAAAACTGACAAAAATGTGACTAAAAGTGACAAAAATGTGACTAAAATTGACAAAAATGTGACTAAAAGTGACAGAAATGTGACTAAAACTGACAAAAATGTGACTAAAAGTGACAAAAATGTGACTAAAACTGACAAAAATGTGACTAAAAGCGACAAAAATGTGACTGACAAAAATGTGACTAAAACTGACAAAAATGTGACTAAAAATGACAAAAATGTGACTAAAAGTGACAAAAATGTGACTAAAAGCGACAAAAATGTGACTAAAAGCGACAAAAATGTGACTAAAAGTGACTCAAAGGACGTTTTGTCCAAATGCATGTTTGTCCCAGAGACATAAAGATAAAGCAGCTCCTTCAAAAACTGTACAAACTGGACTCAACAAGATTCTGACACGACACAAAGATTAGACTAAAATTGACAAAAACATGACTAAAAACGACCGAAACGTGACCTAAAGTGACAAAAATGTGACATAAAGCAACAAAAACATGACTAAAAGCGACAAAAATGTGACTAAAACTGACAAAAATGTGACTAAAAATGACAAAAATGTGACTAAAAGTGACAAAAATGTGACTAAAAGTGACAAAAATGTGACTAAAAGTGACAAAAATGTGACTAAAAACGACAAAAATGTGACTAAAAGTGACAAAAATGTGACTAAAATCGACAAAAATGTGACTAAAAGTGACAAAAATGTGACTAAAAGCGACAAAAATGTGACTAAAAGCGACAAAAATTTGACTAAAAACGACAAAAATGTGACTAAAACTGACAAAAATGTGACTAAAAGCGACAAAAATGTGACTAAAAGTGACAAAAATGTGACTAAAAGCGACAAAATTTTGACTAAAAGCGACAAAAATGTGAGTAAAACTGACAAAAATGTGACTAAAAGCGACAAAAATTTGACTAAAAGTGACAAAATGTGACCGAACGAGACTAACACCGTCAAAAACAAGACTTAAAATCGTCCAAAACACAACAAAAACCAACAACATTACAAATAAAAACTAAGGCATTACAAGTCAAACGAGATAAAAAGGGACAAAAACAAGCCCAGTGTCAAAAACATGATTAAAAGCAACAAGAACTCGATTCGATTCACAAAAAGTTTGTGTCTGTGAGACGTGGCTAAAGCTACAGTCAACAGGAAACTACTTCCTGTTTGTCTTTTTCTGTTTTTATTTCCTTCAAAGACTCTACGGCACGTTTGACCCGCTTTATGTCGTGTGTTTGGATCATGTTGATGATTATGACAAAACGAGTGCCGTGTGACGATAAACAGGAAACAGCTCATGCTAACGTGCTTTGCTAGCTTTGTTTTGCTAACTTTATCACGCTTTATCACAAGATCAAGTCAGAGTTTTAGTCACATTTTGTTGCTTTCTGGCGTTTTTTTCTGTTTCGTTAGCATTTCAGTTGTGGTTTTGGTACATTTAGTCATAGTTTAGTCACATTTTGTCAAACTTCAGTCCCTTTTTATCAGTTTTTTCACAAAATCTTTGTTGCTTCAGTTGTGTTTTTTGTGCATTTTCCCACAGTTTTGTTGCATTTTGTCACATTTTTGTCCCTTTTAGATGTTTTTGATGCTTTTTGTAATATTTTTGTTACTTTTTATCCTGTTATTGTTGCTTTTCATTGCATTTTTGCTACTTTTAGTTGTGTTTTTCGTGCATTTTGTCACAGTTTTGTCACAATTAGTCAAGTTTTTGTTGCTCTTTGTCACGTTTTGTCACTTTATGTTGCATTTTATCATGTTTTTCTCACTTTCAGTTGTGTTTTTGGTGCATTTTGTCATAATTTTGTCACATTTTGTCAAACTTTTGTCCTTTTTATCACGTTTTTGTCGATTTTCACAAAATCTTTGTCGCTTTCAATTGTGTTTTTTGAGCATTTTGCGATAGTTTCGTTGCATCTTTGTCACTTTTAGTTGTTTTTGATGCTTTGTATACATTTTTTATCATGTTTTTCTCACTTTAAGTTGTGTTTTTGGTGCATTTTGTCATAATTTTGTCATTTTGTCGACTTTTCCTTTTTATCAATGCTTTTGTCGATTTTCTCTTCAGTTGTGTTTTTTGAGCATTTTGTCACAGTTTTCTTGAATTTTGTCATGTTTTTGTTGCTTTCAGCTGCATTTTGCCCATTTTTAGTCACTTTCTGTGTTTCTTTATTCCCCTCCGGCTCGGCGGAGCGTCCGGCTCAGCGTTTGGGGAATTGTTTCCAGGACGGAGCAGGACGGTCTGTTCCTGCGGAGGATGTTGGTTTTGTGATAATCCCTCGCTCACTGCACTTTTTCTGGCAACAGGATTCTTCTCTGCAATAAAAACAAAAAGAGGGAAAATCCACAAGGAATTTTCCACTAAACGAAAGTCGGGTGAAGTTTTTGGAAGCAGCGATGACGTCTGGAGTTTCTGGAAATCAGCTCCATCTGCATTAAATATTACTGACAGATGGGAACACAACGTATAGGCCCTTTAAAATGAGAAAAATGTCCAGCAGGGGGCGACTGGAGCAAAATGTAAATGTTTGAACGATTGTCTCACATTAGATCTAAATTCTAAGTGTTTGTGTTGGAAAAAAGCAACACATTTGAATTTCCAGAGTAGAAAGGTCAGTGAGTTTGCTTTTCTGTAACAAACCATGGACAAAATACAAATTTCTCGCCTTAAAATTGTGTTTTTCGCTTCATTCATTCATTTTCTTCATTTTCTCCCGCTTATTCCCGTTAGGGGTCGCAGGTGACTGGAGCCTGTCCCAGTGACTTTGGGCTTTAGGCGGGGTACACCCATCACAGCAAACACAGAGCGACAGACAACCATTCACTCTCACATTCACACACTAGGGACAATTTAGAGTTGTCAGTTAACCTCCACAGTCATGTCTTTGGACGGTGGGAGGAGCCAGAGAACCCGGAGAGAACCCACGGTAACACGGGGAGGACATGCAGACTCCACCCAGAGAGATCGTGTGATGTTAGGGTGGTCCGGGATTTGAACCCACAATGCTGGGGTGCACAGTGGCAGAGCGGCTAGTGCTTCTGCCTCTCAATAAGGAGATCGTGGGTTCGAATCCCAGACCACCCCAACATCGTGTTTTAGCGTCAAAAGAATCTAATTTATGGAACAGTATCTAATATCTCTAGATAAAATGAAAAATGATTGTGGGCTCAACATTTCTGTGAGTATTTTCCAGTAAAACCCATAAATCTGGATTGTTCTTCATCAAAAATGCAAAGAGTTGATGATAATTTGCTCAAACATGATGAAAAATACAATAATAAATGTGTTTAAAGCAGCTCTGAGTCACTCACATGTGTCTGAGGCTCTGACACATTTGGCTCAGTTTGTCTCATTCTGAGGTTAATCCCAGTTTCTCGGTGAATCACATCATGTTCCACTGAAACTTTTTCCTCCGTTCTGGATTTACACTGTTTTTGTTCAGACTTTTAGAGGTCGACTTGTTCTTAATGGTCACATGTCACCCGTCTGTGTTTGAAGCTCGTGTCATGGTTTTTTGGTTCAGAAATATTTGTTAAAGTTGTTCTTTTGCACTTTTTAATCCCAGACAAAGTAGTCCTAGTCCTGGTCCTGGTCCTGGTCCTGGCTCTGGTCCTGGTCCTGGTCCTGGCTCTGGTCCTGGTCCTGGCTCTGGTCCTGGTCCTGGCTCTGGTCCTGGTCCTGGTCCTGGTCCTGGTCCTGGCTCTGGTCCTGGTCCTGGCTCTGGTCCTGGTCCTGGTCCTGGTCCTGGCTCTGGTCCTGGTCCTGGTCCTGGCTCTGGTCCTGGTCCTGGCTCTGGTCCTGGTCCTGGTCCTGGTCCTGGTCCTGGCTCTGGTCCTGGTCCTGGTCCTGGCTCTGGTCCTGGTCCTGGTCCTGGTCCTGGTCCTGGTCCTGGTCCTGGCTCTGGTCCTGGTCCTGGCTCTGGTCCCCTGGCTCTGGTCCTGGTCCTGGTCCTGGCTCTGGTCCTGGTCCTGGTCCTGGCTCTGGTCCTGGTCCTGGTCCTGGTCCTGGTCCTGGTCCTGGCTCTGGTCCTGGTCCTGGTCCTGGCTCTGGTCCTGGTCCTGGCTCTGGTCCTGGTCCTGGTCCTGGTCCTGGTCCTGGCTCTGGTCCTGGTCCTGGTCCTGGCTCTGGTCCTGGTCCTGGCTCTGGTCCTGGTCCTGGCTCTGGTCCTGGTCCTGGTCCTGGTCCTGGTCCTGGTCCTGGCTCTGGTCCTGGTCCTGGTCCTGGTCCTGGCTCTGGTCCTGGTCCTGGCTCTGGTCCTGGTCCTGGTCCTGGTCCTGGTCCTGGCTCTGGTCCCCGGTCTAGCCCTGGTCCTGGTCCTGGTCCTGGTCCTGGCTCTGGCTCTGGTCCTGGTCCTGGTCCTGGTCCTGGCTCTGGCTCTGGTCCCTGTCCTGGCTCTGGTCCTGGTCCTGGCCCTGGCCCTGGTCCTGGTCCTGGCTCTGGTCCTGGTCCTGGTCCTGGCTCTGGTCCTGGTCCTGGCTCTGGTCCTGGCTCTGGTCCTGGTCCTGGCTCTGGCTCTGGTCCTTGTCCTGGCTCTGGTCCTGGTCCTGGCTCTGGTCCTGGTCCTGGTCCTGGTCCTGGCTCTGGTCCTGGTCCTGGTCCTGGCTCTGGTCCTGGTCCTGGTCCTGGTCCTGGTCCTGGCTCTGGTCCTGGTCCTGGTCCTGGCTCTGGTCCTGGTCCTGGTCCTGGCTCTGGTCCTGGCTCTGGTCCTGGTCCTGGTCCTGGCTCTGGCTCTGGTCCCTGTCCTGGCTCTGGTCCTGGTCCTGGCTCTGGTCCTGGTCCTGGTCCTGGTCCTGGTCCTGGCTCTGGTCCTGGTCCTGGCTCTGGTCCTGGTCCTGGTCCTGGCTCTGGTCCTGGTCCTGGTCCTGGCTCTGGTCCTGGTCCTGGCTCTGGTCCTGGCTCTGGTCCTGGCTCTGGTCCTGGTCCTGGTCCTGGCTCTGGTCCTGGTCCTGGCTCTGGTCCTGGCTCTGGTCCTGGTCCTGGTCCTGGCTCTGGTCCTGGTCCTGGTCCTGGCTCTGGTCCTGGTCCTGGTCCTGGTCCTGGTCCTGGCTCTGGCTCTGGTCCTGGTCCTGGTCCTGGTCCTGGCTCTGGTCCTGGCTCTGGTCCTGGTCCTGGCTCTGGTCCTGGTCCTGGTCCTGGCTCTGGTCCTGGTCCCGGTCTGGTCCTGGTCTGGTCCTGGTCTGGTCCTGGTCCTGGTCCTGGTCCTGGCTCTGGTCCTGGTCCTGGCTCTGGTCCTGGTCCTGGTCCTGGCTCTGGTCCTGGTCCTGGTCCTGGTCTGGTCCTGGTCTGGTCCTGGTCTGGTCCTGGTCTGGTCCTGGTCCTGGCTCTGGTCCTGGTCCCGGTCTGGTCCTGGTCTGGTCCTGGTCTGGTCCTGGTCCTGGTCCTGGCTCTGGTCCTGGTCCTGGCTCTGGTCCTGGTCCTGGTCCTGGTCTGGTCCTGGCTCTGGTCCTGGTCTGGTCCTGGCTCTGGTCCTGGTCCCGGTCTGGTCCTGGTCCTGGTCTGGTCCCGGTCTGGTCCTGGTCTGGTCCTGGTCTGGTCCTGGTCCTGGTCCTGGTCTGGTCCTGGTCTGGTCCTGGTCCTGGTCCCGGTCTGGTCCTGGTCTGGTCCTGGTCCTGGTCCTGGTCCTGGTCCTGGTCCTGGTCTGGTCCGGTCCTGGTACCAGCAGGTCGCAGGAGCAGCCCTGGCTCTGGGGCGGGTCCAGGCCGGTCAGGGGACAGTCCTGGGGGGGGCTCAGCTCTGGGGGGGCCGCGGGGCTGAAGAACGGCGCCCTCTGGAGGTGATTCAGAGCACCGTGAGTGCCGTTGTTCTCCACCGGGACGATCTGAAGAACATCTGAGGAACAGAGGAACATCTGAGGAACAGAGGAACGTCTGAGGAACAGAGGAACGTCTGAGGAACAGAGGAACATCTGAGGAACAGAGGAACATCTGAGGAACAGAGGAACGTCTGAGGAACAGAGGAACGTCTAAAGAGCTGAAGAACGTCTGAGGAACAGAAGAACATCTGAGGAACAGAGGAACGTCTAAAGATCTGAAGAACATCTGAGGAACAGAGGAACGTCTAAAGATCTGAAGAACGTCTGAGGAACAGAGGAACGTCTGAGGAACAGAGGAACGTCTGAGGAACGTCTGAGGAGCAGAGGCCCGGTGCACTCAGCCTGGGGGTTCGGGGGTCAGACGTACCACACATGAGGTTGTACAGCTCGATGTTGGAGAACGGCTCCACCTCCGTCTGAGGCTTGAACTTGGGGCCATAAGCGAGGAACATGGCCTGAAGAAACAAACCACGAGGAATAAAACAAAACAATCACCAGAGAAAAGAAATGATATTCAAGGTTTGTCTCACATGCATCGTCTCCACGTCGTTATCGTAACCGTGGTTACCCCCAGAACAGAACGTCAGCGACCCACGAGACCTGAGCGGGTTAGACCGGGTTAGACCGGGGTTAGACCGGGTTAGACCGGGTTAGACCGGGTTAGACCGGGGTTAGACCGGGGTTAGACCGGGGTTAGACCGGGTTAGACCGGGTTAGACCGGGGTTAGACCGGGTTAGACGGGGTTAGACCGGGTTAGACCGGGTTAGACCGGGTTAGACCAGGATTAGACCGGAGTTAGACCGGGGTTAGACCGGGTTAGACCGGGTTAGACCGGGGTTAGACCGGGTTAGACCGGGTTAGACCGGGTTAGACCGGGTTAGACCGGGTTAGACCGGGTTAGACGGGGTTAGACCGGGTTAGACCGGGTTAGACCGGGTTAGACCGGGTTAGACCGGGTTAGACCGGGTTAGACCGGGGTTAGACCGGGTTAGACCGGGGTTAGACCGGGTTAGACCGGGTTAGACCAGGGTTAGACCGGGTTAGACCTCGTTTAGACCTTGTTTAGTCCTGGTTCAGTCCTGGTTTAGTCCTGGTTCAGTCCTGGTCTAGTCCTGGTTTAGTCCTGGTTTAGACCCGGTTTAGTCCTGGTCTAGTCCTGGTTCAGTCCTGGTTTAGTCCTGGTTCAGTCCTGGTCTAGTCCTGGTTTAGTCCTGGTTTAGACCCGGTTTAGTCCTGGTCTAGTCCTGGTCTAGTCCTGGTTCAGTCCTGGTTCAGTCCTGGTTCAGTTCTGGTCTAGTCCTGGTTCAGTCCTGGTTCAGTCCTGGTTCAGTTCTGGTCTAGTCCTGGTTCAGTTCTGGTTTTCCTCAGAATCGTGACTTAGTTAAATCCACTTTGAGTCCGCGTAGGTACAGGTCTGGTCTGGACCTCGGGAGGTCTTTGTGGGAGACGAGATCCTAATGAGAACCAGACCATAAACCTGGACCAGACCTGGACCTGATCTAATCAGGACCAGAGCAGGTCTAAACCTGGTCTAAACCCGGTCCAGGCCCGGTCCAGGCCCGGTCCAGACCCGGTCCAGGCCCGGTCCAGACCCGGTCCAGGCCCGGTCCAGACCCGGTCCAGGCCCGGTCCAGACCCGGTCCTGGCCTGTACCTCTCGAGGAGCCACTGGGGGGTGACGAGGACGTTGACGTCTTCGATGCGGCGGCTGTGGGCGAAGTGCAGCCTCTTTGGCAGATTCTGTTTGAGGTACGGCCGGACCTTCTGCCCCGGTCTGCGACACTGGGTCAAACACACGGGTCAAATACACGGGTCAGACACACGGGTCAGACACATGGGTCAGACACACGGATCAAATATACGGGTCAGACACATGGGTCAAACACATGGGTCAATCACACGGGTCAAACACACGGGTCAAACACACGGGTCAAATACACGGGTCAAATACATGGGTCAATCACACGGGTCAAACACACGGGTCAGACACATGGGTCAAACACACGGGTCAGACACACGGGTCAAACACACGGGTCAGACACACGGGTCAAACACACGGGTCAAACACACGGGTCAGACACATGGGTCAAACACACGGGTCAGACACACGGGTCAGACACACGGGTCAAACACACGGGTCAAACACACGGGTCAAATACACGGGTCAAACACACGGGTCAGACACACGGGTCAAATACACGGGTCAAACACACGGGTCAGACACACGGGTCAAATACAGGGGTCAAACACACGGGTCAGACACATGGGTCAAACACACGGGTCAGACACACGGGTCAAATACACGGGTCAGACACTGGGTCAAACACACGGGTCAAATACACGGGTCAGACACACGGGTCAAACACATGGGTAAACACACGGGTCAGACACACGGGTCAGACACACGGGTCAAACACACGGGTCAGACACACGGGTCAAACACACGGGTCAGACACACGGGTCAAACACACGGGTCAGACACTGGGTCAAACACACGGGTCAGACACACGGGTCAGACACACGGGTCAGACACTGGGTCAAATACATGGGTCAAACACACGGGTCAAATACATGGGTCAAACACACGGGTCAAACACACGGGTCAAATACATGGGTCAAACACATGGGTCAAACACATGGGTCAAACACACGGGTCAGACACACGGGTCAAACACACGGGTCAAACACATGGGTCAAACACACGGGTCAAATACAGGGGTCAAACACACGGGTCAGACACACGGGTCAAACACACGGGTCAGACACACGGGTCAAACACACGGGTCAGACACTGGGTCAAACACACGGGTCAAATACACGGGTCAGACACACGGGTCAAACACATGGGTAAACACACGGGTCAGACACACGGGTCAGACACACGGGTCAAACACACGGGTCAGACACACGGGTCAAACACACGGGTCAGACACTGGGTCAAATACATGGGTCAAACACACGGGTCAGACACACGGGTCAGACACACGGGTCAAACACACGGGTCAGACACACAGGTCAAACACACGGGTCAGACACACGGGTCAAACACACGGGTCAAATACAGGGGTCAAACACACGGGTCAAACACACGGGTCAGACACATGGGTCAAACACACGGGTCAAACACACGGGTCAAATACATGGGTCAAACACATGGGTCAAACACATGGGTCAAACACACGGGTCAAACACACGGGTCAAACACACGGGTCAAACACACGGGTCAGACACACGGGTCAAATACACGGGTCAAACACACGGGTCAAACACACGGGTCAGACACACGGGTCAAATACAGGGGTCAAACACACGGGTCAGACACATGGGTCAAACACACGGGTCAGACACACGGGTCAAACACATGGGTCAGACACTGGGTCAAACACACGGGTCAAATACACGGGTCAGACACACGGGTCAGACACACGGGTCAAACACACGGGTCAGACACTGGGTCAAACACACGGGTCAAATACACGGGTCAGACACACGGGTCAGACACACGGGTCAAACACACGGGTCAGACACTGGGTCAAATACATGGGTCAAACACACGGGTCAAATACATGGGTCAAACACACGGGTCAAACACACGGGTCAAATACATGGGTCAAACACACGGGTCAGACACACGGGTCAGACACACGGGTCAGACACACGGGTCAGACACTGGGTCAAATACACGGGTCAAACACACGGGTCAAATACATGGGTCAAACACACGGGTCAAATGCTCACCGTCATGTTAGCGACGAGTCCAGCTGCGTCGACTGAGGAGCAGAAAACTTTATTTATGTCTCATCACAATTAAACAAAAGTCATTTATTTAGTCGTTTATTTTATGGTGGAAAAAATGTTAGATTTAAAGACCTCAGTGTTAAACTCTTGCTGTGGTTTAGTCACATAAATGTAAGAAAAAGAAATATTACAAGTGTCTCATCACGTCATGTTTTCATGTAGAAATAAGGCATTTTATGTAAAAATTGACAAAAAATCCACATATTTGTGACATTTAAATCTGAAAAATGGACAGAACCAGGTTTAAATTTCTTGGTTCATTTTGTAACATATTAGTTATAAAAATGTACAGAGAGGATTTGGATTTATTATTTAGTTTTTAAGTAAAGTAGATCTGACTGAAAATGGTCCTAAAAATTCACATTTCACCTCATTTTTTAACTTTAAACTTCCATAAATGTGTCAGAATCTGATCTGATTTGTTTGTGTGTTTGTTTGTGTGTTTGTATGTTTGTTTGTATGTTTGTTTGTGTTTGTTTGTTTGTGTGTCTGTTTGTGTGTTTGTTTGTGTGTTTGTTTGTTTGTATGTTTGTTTGTGTTTGTTTGTTTGTGTGTCTCTGTGTGTTTGTTTGTCTCTGTTTGTTTGTGTGTGTGTGTTTGTTTTTTTGTTTGTTTGTTTGTGTTTGTTTGTTTGTGTGTTTGTTTGTCTCTGTTTGTTTGTTTGTTTGTTTGTGTGTTTGTTTGTTTGTCTGTTTGTGTTTGTTTGTTTGTTTGTGTTTGTCTGTTTGTTTGTTTGTCTGTTTGTTTGTGTTTGTTTGTTTGTTTGTGTGTCTTTGTTTGTTTGTGTGTGTGTGTGTTTGTTTGTGTTTGTTTGTCTGTTTGTTTGTTAGAGTGTGTTTGTTTGTGTTTGTCTGTTTGTTTGTTTGTCTGTTTGTTTGTTTGTGTTTGTTTGTTTGTGTTTGTCTGTTTGTTTGTGTTTCTTTGTTTCTTTGTGTTTCTTTGTGTTTGTTTGTGTGTTTGTTTGTTTGTGTTTGTCTGTTTGTGTGTTTGTTTGTGTGTGTTTGTTTGTTTGTTTGTGTGTTTGTATGTTTGTTTGTCTCTGTTTGTTTGTGTGTGTGTTTGTATGTTTGTTTGTGTTTGTTTGTTTGTGTGTCTGTTTGTGTGTTTGTTTGTGTGTCTCTGTGTGTTTGTTTGTCTCTGTTTGTTTGTGTGTGTGTTTGTTTTTTTGTTTGTTTGTTTGTGTTTGTTTGTTTGTGTGTTTGTTTGTGTTTGTTTGTTTGTTTTTTTGTTTGTTTGTTTGTGTTTGTTTGTTTGTGTGTTTGTTTGTCTCTGTTTGTTTGTTTGTTTGTTTGTTTGTGTTTGTCTGTTTGTTTGTGTTTGTCTGTTTGTTTGTTTGTCTGTTTGTGTTTGTTTGTTTGTGTTTGTCTGTTTGTTTGTTTGTGTGTTTGTTTGTGTTTGTTTGTTTGTTTGTGTTTGTCTGTTTGTTTGTTTGTTTGTCTGTTTGTTTGTGTTTGTTTGTTTGTGTGTCTTTGTTTGTTTGTGTGTGTGTGTTTGTTTGTCTGTTTGTTTGTTTGTTTGAGTGTGTTTGTTTGTTTGTGTTTGTCTGTTTGTGTGTTTGTTTGTTTGTGTGTTTGTTTGTTTGTTTGTTTGTGTGTTTGTGTTTGTTTGTCTGTCTGTTTGTTTGTGTTTGTTTGTTTGTTTGTGTTTGTCTGTTTGTTTGTTTGTGTGTTTGTTTGTGTTTGTTTGTTTGTTTGTGTTTGTCTGTTTGTTTGTTTGTTTGTGTTTGTTTGTTTGTGTTTGTCTGTTTGTTTGTGTTTCTTTGTTTGTGTTTCTTTGTTTGTTTGTGTTTCTTTGTGTGTTTGTTTGTGTTTGTTTGTTTGTGTTTGTCTGTTTGTTTGTTTGTTTGTCTCTGTTTGTTTGTGTGTGTGTGTGTGTGTTTGTTTGTTTGTCTCTGTGTGTTTGTGTGTTTGTGTGTTTGTTTTTTTGTTTGTCTCTCTCACGTGGCTGGTTCTTGTCCCGGGCCCTCACTCGTCCAAAGGGCCCCTCTGTGACCCACAGGTGCTGCACGTCGCCCACAAAGTCCTGCAGAACCTCCTTCCTGTCACAGCTGGTGTCCTCCATCCCTGGAACCAGAGCAGGACTGAACCAGGACCAGACCAGGACCAGACCAGGACCAGGACTAAACCAGGACCAGGACTAAACCAGGACTAAACCAGGTCTAAACCAGGACTAAACCAGGTCTAAACAGGACTAAACCAGGACTAAACCAGGTCTAAACCAGGACTAAACCAGGTCTAAACCAAGACTAAACCAGGACTAAACCAAGACTAAACCAGGACTAAACCAGGACTAAACCAGGTCTAAACCAGGACTAAACCAGGACCAGGACCAGGACTAAACCAGGACTAAACCAGGTCTAAACCAGGACTAAACCAGGTCTAAACCAGGACTAAACCAGGTCTAAACAGGACTAAACCAGGACTAAACCAGGTCTAAACCAGGACTAAACCAGGTCTAAACCAGGACTAAACCAGGACTAAACCAGGTCTAAACCAGGACTAAACCAGGTCTAAACCAGGACTAAACCAGGTCTAAACCAAGACTAAACCAGGTCTAAACCAGGACTAAACCAGGTCTAAACCAAGACTAAACCAGGACTAAACCAGGTCTAAACCAGGACTGAACCAGGACTAAACCAGGACTAAACCAGGTCTAAACCAGGTCTAAACCAGGACTAAACCAGGTCTAAACCAGGACTAAACCAGGTCTAAATACCGTGGTCGGCGACGATGATGATGTTGATGCAGCGGTGGAGGCCGAGCTGCTGGAGGCCGTTCATGAGCTGAGCCAGGATCAGGTCCACGCCCTGGAGAGCTTCGATCAGCTGAAACACAACAACAAACAACAAACACCTCAGAAACAACAAACAACAAACACCTCAAACAACAAACAACAAACACCTCAGAAACAACAAACACCTCAGAAACAACAAACAACAAACACCTCAGAAACAACAAACTAACAACTGTCCAAAGAAAACGGCGCTTTGGTCTTAAAAAGACCCGGGACATGGAGCTCAGGGGAAACCTCTGGAGTGTGACGGCTAAAGTGGAGCTAGCAGTTATAGCGGCTAAAGTGGAGCTAGCAGTTATAGCGGCTAAAGTGGAGATAGCAGTTATAGCGGCTAAAGTGGAGATAGCAGTTATAGTGGCTAAAGTAGAGCTAGCAGTTATAGCGGCTAAAGTGGAGCTAGCAGTTATAGCGGCTAAAGTGGAGCTAGCAGTTATAGCGGCTAAAGTGGAGATAGCAGTTATAGCGGCTAAAGTGGAGATAGCAGTTATAGCGGCTAAAGTGGAGCTAGCAGTTATAGCGGCTAAAGTGGAGCTAGCAGTTATAGTGGCTAAAGTGGAGCTAGCAGTTATAGCGGCTAAAGTGGAGCTAGCAGTTATAGCGGCTAAAGTGGAGATAGCAGTTATAGCGGCTAAAGTGGAGCTTGCAGTTATAGCGGCTAAAGTGGAGCTAGCAGTTATAGCGGCTAAAGTGGAGATAGCAGTTATAGCGGCTAAAGTGGAGCTAGCAGTTATAGTGGCTAAAGTGGAGCTAGCAGTTATAGTGGCTAAAGTAGAGCTAGCAGTTATAGCGGCTAAAGTTGAGCTGGCAGTTATAGTGGCTAAAGTGGAGCTAGCAGTTATAGCGGCTAAAGTGGAGCTAGCAGTTATAGCGGCTAAAGTGGAGCTAGCAGTTATAGCAGCTAAAGTGGAGATAGCAGTGATAGCGACTAAAGTGGAGATAGCAGTTATAGCGGCTAAAGTGGAGCTAGCAGTTATAGCGGCTAAAGTGGATCTAGCAGTTATAGCGGCTAAAGTGGAGCTAGCAGTTATAGTGGCTAAAGTAGAGCTAGCAGTTATAGCGGCTAAAGTGGAGCTGGCAGTTATAGTGGCTAAAGTGGAGCTAGCAGTTATAGCGGCTAAAGTGGAGCTAGCAGTTGTACGGCTAAAGTGGAGCTAGCAGTTATAGCGGCTAAAGTGTAGCCAGACTCCATATTTGTAAATCCGAGTGTGTATCGTGGCGACCACACGGACCAATTAGGAGCGAGGTTTCTGCCCCAAAATCTTATTCAGTCCCAGATTATCACATTTTGGTCACTTTTAGTTGCGTTTTAGTTGCTTTTAGTCACATTTTTGTCACTTTTAGTCACGTTCTTGTCACTTTTAGTCACATTTTTGTCACTTTTAGTGGTATTTTGACACTTTTAGTCATGTTCTTGTCACTTTTAGTCATGTTTTGTCACTTTTAGTCACATCTTTGTTGCTTTTAGTCGCGTTTTGGTCGCCTTTAGTCAAATCCCTTGATCTTGTTCAGTCCCAGATTGTACAGTTTGGTTTTTCTTTTCGTCACATTTATGTCGCTTTTAGTCATGTTTTGTCACTTTTAGTCACATTTTTGTCACTTTTAGTCATGTTTTGTCACTTTATGTCACTTTATGTCACTTTTAGTCACATTTTTGTCACTTTTAGTCACATTGTTGTCACTTTTAGTCACATTTTAGTCACTTTTAGTCATGTTCTTGTCACTTTTAGTCACGTTTTTGTTGCTTTTAGTCGTATTTGACACTTCTAGTCACATTTTTGTCACTTTTAGTCACATTTTTGTTGCTTTGAGTCGCGTTTAGTCAAATCCCTTGATGAATCTTGTTCAGTCCCAGATTGTACAGTTTGGTTTTTCTTTTCGTCACATTTATGTCGCTTTTAGTCATGTTTCTGTCACTTTTAGTCACATTTTTGTCACTTTTAGCCGTATTTTGACACTTTTAGTCACGTTTCTGTCACTTTAGCCATATTTTGACACTTTTAGTCACGTTTCTGTCACTTTTAGTCGTATTTTGACACTTTTAGTCATGTTCTTGTCACTTTTAGTCACATTTTTGTCACTTTTAGTCGTATTTTGACACTTTTAGTCATGTTCTTGTCACTTTTAGTCATGTTTTGTCACTTTTAGTCACATCTTTGTTGCTTTTAGTCGCGTTTTGGTCGCCTTTAGTCAAATCCCTTGATGAATCTTGTTCAGTCCCAGATTGTACAGTTTGGTTTTTCTTTTCGTCACATTTATGTCGCTTTTAGTCATGTTTTGTCACTTTTAGTCACATTTTTGTCACTTTTAGTCATGTTTTGTCACTTTATGTCACTTTTAGTCACATTTTTGTCACTTTTAGTTGTATTTTGTCACTTTTAGTCACATTTTTGTCACTTTTAGTCACATTTTAGTCACTTTTAGTCATGTTCTTGTCACTTTTAGTCACGTTTTGTCACTTTTAGTCACATTTTTGTTGCTTTTAGTCGTATTTGACACTTTTAGTCACATTTTTGTCACTTTTAGTCACATTTTTGTTGCTTTTAGTCGCGTTTAGTCAAATCCCTTGATGAATCTTGTTCACTCCCAGATTGTACAGTTTGTTTTTTCTTTTTGTCACATTTATGTCGCTATTAGTCATGTTTCTGTCACTTTTAGTCACATTTTTGTCACTTTTAGTCACATTCTTGTCACTTTTAGTCGTATTTTGACACTTTTAGTCATGTTCTTGTCACTTTTAGTCACGTTTTGTCAGTTTAAGTCACATTTTAGTCACTTTTAGTCACATTTTTGTCACTTTTAGCCGTATTTTGACACTTTTAGTCACGTTTCTGTCACTTTTAGTCGTATTTTGACACTTTTAGTCATGTTCTTGTCACTTTTAGTCACGTTTTGTCAGTTTTAGTCACATTTTAGTCACTTTTAGTCATGTTCTTGTCACTTTTAGTCACGTTTTGTCACTTTTAGTCACCTTTTTGTTGCTTTTAGTCGCATTTTGGTCGCCTTAATCCCTTGATGAATTTTGTTCAGTCCCAGATTGTACAGTTTGGTTTTTCTTTTCGTCACATTTATGTCGCTTTTAGTCACGTTTTTGTCACTTTTAGTCAGATCCTTGTGTCTGTTCTTGTTCAGTGAAGTGGATTCAATGGAAGTTTCCGGGTGAAAGTCGACTTGTGGAGAGTCCGGTCTGGTGTCATTAAAGGAGCTGCTGTTGTTGTGTTCCACGTTTAT
The DNA here is from genome assembly GCA_019453435.1 of Rhinogobius similis. NCBI lineage: Eukaryota > Metazoa > Chordata > Actinopteri > Gobiiformes > Gobiidae > Rhinogobius > Rhinogobius similis. The sequence goes on along the minus strand of CM033620.1, from coordinate 6,100,720 downwards.
TTCCCACAGAATCAAACCTCGTTAAAGTCTAATCACGTCTGAGTCACTGATAAGTCATGGATCGCTGCCGTTTATCGACACAAATCAGGTTTTTATGGTTCTATAAACGAGTCCAGGGTCCTGTTTGAGCTTCAATCCGACGCTCATAAAACTCTGATGAGGCGTTTTCCTGTTTTTGTTTTTTGTTTTTCGGGTTCGAGTTCGAGTCTGAACAAAAATACGACGCACGAAGCAGCTTTTAACGACTCAAAACAAGTGAAATAAACCAGGAACGTGCTCAAATCAATCAAAAGGTGTTGTTGTGATTAATAATATCTACAGTGTTATTATATTTGTTATATCCTCGGGGGCGGAGCTTGGAGCTGGAGCCCAGGGCAAAATGGAGTCCAGGCCCCTCGTTTTCTATCATTTTTCTGTCGTTTTTCTTGAATTGTTTTCAAATGAAGCTTTTGTTTTATTGCGGATCATAATTTTGGGGCGGGACATGAACGACTGGAGTATTCACCTGTGCAGAGGCTTTAAACGGGGGGGTTTGGGGGTCGTTCCCCAGAAGATTATTGATTTAAACACATGGTTTTCATTTGTAATATTATAATGTTATATTTTATTTACTATTTAGCTTCAGGAGACTAATCTTGATTTAAAGTTCAGACCTGATTAGTGTTTATACTAAACACTAATCATTGTCTTAATGATTAAACGGCTGTTAAACTAAAGTCCCGTTGATCATTTATGACGATCGTAAACAACGTGGATCGTTCTGTACAGATTTTATTACAATATTTTCAAGGCTGAAGAAAAAAACTTAACGGAGACAAAACAGAGACTAATTTTTATGTCAAATAAAACCCTGAAACAGCAAATAAATCTCTAAACAGTGCACGTGAGCTAAAAACAATCATATAATAAAATGCAAACGATAAAAAAAGAAAATAAATCAATGAAAGACACAGTTTGTGCTTCATTTGTCTCAGAACGATTAAAAACAAAAAAGATTGTGAATTGGCGATTGTGTTAATCATTGATCTGTTAATTAAGCGAGAAAGAGAGCAGTTTGAGGAGAAAAACGATCAAAACTGTTTTCTAAAAGCACTGTTTGCAAAATCGACTGTTTAATGTCAGAATCTGGTTGAGTCCAGATTGTACAGTTTGGTGTAAGAGCTTTCAGTCACATTTTTGTCGCTTTGAGTTACGTATTTTTGCTTTTAGTTGTGTTTTTGTCGCTTTTAGTCACATTTTTGTCGCTTTTAGTCACATTTTTGTCATTTCTAGTCAAGTTTTTGTAATTTTTTGTCACATTTTTGTCACTTTTAGTTGCACTTCTGTCACTTTCAGTCACATTTTTGTCGTTTTGAGTTGCATATTTTAGCTTTTAGTTGTGTTTTTATCACTTTTAGTCAAATCCTTGTTTGGTCTAAATGTGTTGAGTCCAGATTGTACAGTTTGTGTGGATCTACTTTAGGCTGATCTTTATGTCTCGAGGGACAAAAATGCAGTTTAAGAAAACAATGTCAGAGAAATCCATGGATGAAGTGGATTCAATGGAAGAATCAAACATCTTCTGGAGCGGTTTGGACACGTTTGCAGTTTCCACTTGAAAGCCGATATGTGGAGAGAGCACTTTGTACAAACATAGAGTGCTTTTCCCGCTGCTGTGGGTCTGAGTCAGAGCAAATGTAAAGATGCCGTGACAAACGCCGATCCATCAGCCGCTCGAACACAACCGTCTGACTCACCGTTTCCAACAACAGCTCATTCAGTCACTCGTCTGCTGTTCATGGTCAACGTGAAAACTACAACAGAACGTGACAAGGTGACGCAGAGTGCCGACCACCCACAGAACAATAAAGCACTTCTAAGAACGAGTGTCACGCCAGTATGACATCAGGAGCAGAGATAATAACGGTTCTACTGGTGGAAATAAGGCAGAAAAACACCATTTTTGGTCTCTTAACCCATTGACTTTCGTGTGGAAACAGCAGACGTGTCCAATCTGCAACTAAAAGTGACAAAAAACACAACTAAAAGCAACAAAATATGACTCCAAACGACAAAAACCTGATTAAAAGTGACAAAAATGAGATTAAAAATGACAAAAAGTGACTAAAAGTGACAAAAACACAACTAAAAGCAACAAAATATGACTACAAACAACAAAAATGTGATTAAAAGTGACAAAAATGAGATTAAAAATGACAAAAAAGTGACTAAAAGTGACAAAAACACAACTAAAAGCAACAAAGTATAACTACAAACGACAAAAACGTGATTAAAAGTGACAAAAATGAGATTAAAAATGACAAAAAAGTGACTAAAAGTGACAAAAAACACAACTAAAAGCAACAAAGTATAACTACAAACGACAAAATCGTGATTAAAAATGACAAAAATTAGATTAAAATGACAAAAAAGTGACTAAAAATGACAAAACTCTAAAGGACATTTTCTCCAAATGCGTTTTTGTCCCAGAGACACAAAGATGAGCAGCTCCAGCACAAACTGTACAATTTGGGACTCAACAAGGTTCTGACACAACAAAGGATTTGACAAAAAGTGACACAAACGTGACTAAAAACTACCAAAATGCGACTAAAAGTGACAAAAATATGATTGAAAACGACAAAAACGAAACTAAGTGAAAAAAGGTAAATTAAAGTGACAAAAACATGAATAAACGCAACAAAAAAGTGACTAAAATAGTCAAAAATGCAACTAAAAGTAACTAAAACTGACACGAACAAAACTTTAAGTGACTAAAAGTGACAAAATTGTGACTAAAACGGACTAAAACGCCACTAAAACTGACAAAAATGTGACTAAAAGCTCCTACACAAACCAAACGGACACAAAGACTTATTCTCATTTGATTCTAAAACAGTTTAAGTCTAAAAAATGAGGCGAAATTTGAATTTTTAGAACAATTTTCTGTCAAATCTAGTTTACTCAGACGCTATTTTTTTCTCTTTTTTTGCTGACAGGACCAAAGCTGGACTCACCCCTGCACTGACAGGACCAAAGACTCACCCCTGCACTGACAGGACCAAAGACTCACCCCTCCACTGACAGGACCAAAGACTCACCCCTCCACTGACAGGACCAGACTCACCCCTCCACTGACAGGACCAAAGACTCACCCCTCCACTGACAGGACCAGACTCACCCCTCCACTGACAGGACCAAAGACTCACCCCTCCACTGACAGGACCAAAGACTCACCCCTCCACTGACAGGACCAGACTCACCCCTCCACTGACAGGACCAAAGACTCACCCCTCCACTGACAGGACCAAAGACTCACCCTCCACTGACAGGACCAAAGACTCACCCTCCACTGACAGGACCAAAGACTCACCCCTCCACTGACAGGACCAAAGACTCACCCCTCCACTGACAGGACCAAAGACTCACCCCTCCACTGACAGGACCAAAGACTCACCCCTCCACTGACAGGACCAAAGCTGTGTCCAGATTTATCCGGCTCCTCCAGGTACAACGTCAGGAAGTCTGGACTGAACACAACAACAGCAGATATTTATGTTTCAGTGACATAAAAAGTGACTAAAAGTGACAAAAACACAACTAAAGGTGACAAAAATGTGACTAAAAGTGACAAAAACGTGACTTAAAATTACAAAAACGTAACTAAAGTAACTAAAAGTTACAAAAATATGATTTAAAGTGACAAAAAAGTAACTAAAAGTGTCAAAAACACAACTAAAGGTGACAAAAACTTGACAAAAAGTGACAAAAACAACAAAAAGTAACAAAAACATGACTAAAGGCATCAAAAACCCAACTAAAGGTGACAAAAACGTAACTAAAAGTGACAAAAATGTGACTAAATGTGACAAAAACGTAACTAAACCGTTTGTGTGTGTTTGTTTGTTTGTTTGTCTCACCGCTGGTCGTCCGGAAGCTGAAGCCACTTCAGGACGGTGAACACTCGCTCCTCAAACGGGATTTTACTGCAAGAGACGAAAACTGGTTTAGTCTTGGTTTAGTCCTGGTTTAGCCCTGGTTTAGACCTGGTTTAGTCCTGGTTTAGTCCTGGTTTAGTCCTGGTTTAGCCCTGGTTTAGACCTGGTTTAGACCTGGTTTAGTCCTGGTTTAGTCCTGGTTTAGTCCTGGTTTAGCCCTGGTTTAGACCTGGTTTAGACCTGGTTTAGTCCTGGTTTAGTCCTGGTTTAGTCCTGGTTTAGCCCTGGTTTAGTCCTGGTTTAGACCTGGTTTAGTCCTGGTTTAGTCCTGGTTTAGACCTGGTTTAGTCCTGGTTTAGTCCTGGTTTAGTCCTGGTTTAGCCCTGGTTTAGTCCTGGTTTAGACCTGGTTTAGTCCTGGTTTAGTCCTGGTTTAGTCCTGGTTTAGACCTGGTTTAGCCCTGGTTTAGTCCTGGTTTAGTCCTGGTTTAGTCCTGGTTTAGACCTGGTTTAGTCCTGGTTTAGACCTGGTTTAGTCCTGGTTTAGACCTGGTTTAGTCCTGGTTTAGTCCTGGTTTAGACCTGGTTTAGTCCTGGTTTAGTCCTGGTTTAGTCCTGGTTTAGTCCTGGTTTAGTCCTGGTTTAGACCTGGTTTAGTCCTGGTTAAGACCTGGTTTAGACCTGGTTTAGTCCTGGTTTAGACCTGGTTTAGTCCTGGTTTAGTCCTGGTTTAGTCCTGGTTTAGACCTGGTTTAGTCCTGGTTTAGACCTGGTTTAGTCCTGGTTTAGTCCTGGTTTAGACCTGGTTTAGTCCTGGTTTAGACCTGGTTTAGTCCTGGTTTAGTCCTGGTTTAGTCCTGGTTTAGACCTGGTTTAGTCCTGGTTTAGACCTGGTTTAGTCCTGGTTTAGTCCTGGTTTAGACCTGGTTTAGTCCTGGTTTAGACCTGGTTTAGACCTGGTTTAGTCCTGGTTAAGACCTGGTTTAGACCTGGTTTAGTCCTGGTTTAGACCTGGTTTAGTCCTGGTTTAGACCTGGTTTAGACCTGGTTTAGTCCTGGTTTAGTCCTGGTTTAGTCCTGGTTTAGACCTGGTTTAGTCCTGGTTTAGACCTGGTTTAGTCCTGGTTTAGTCCTGGTTTAGACCTGGTTTAGTCCTGGTTTAGACCTGGTTTAGTCCTGGTTTAGTCCTGGTTTAGCCCTGGTTTAGTCCTGGTTAAGACCTGGTTTAGACCTGGTTTAGTCCTGGTTTAGACCTGGTTTAGACCTGGTTTAGTCCTGGTTTAGTCCTGGTTTAGTCCTGGTTTAGACCTGGTTTAGTCCTGGTTTAGACCTGGTTTAGTCCTGGTTTAGTCCTGGTTTAGTCCTGGTTTAGCCCTAGTTTAGACCTGGTTTAGACCTGGTTTAGTCCTGGTTTAGTCCTGGTTTAGTCCTGGTTTAGCCCTGGTTTAGACCTGGTTTAGACCTGGTTTAGTCCTGGTTTAGTCCTGGTTTAGTCCTGGTTTAGCCCTGGTTTAGTCCTGGTTTAGACCTGGTTTAGTCCTGGTTTAGTCCTGGTTTAGTCCTGGTTTAGACCTGGTTTAGCCCTGGTTTAGTCCTGGTTTAGTCCTGGTTTAGTCCTGGTTTAGACCTGGTTTAGTCCTGGTTTAGACCTGGTTTAGTCCTGGTTTAGACCTGGTTTAGTCCTGGTTTAGTCCTGGTTTAGTCCTGGTTTAGCCCTGGTTTAGTCCTGGTTTAGTCCTGGTTTAGTCCTGGTTTAGTCCTGGTTTAGACCTGGTTTAGTCCTGGTTTAGTCCTGGTTTAGTCCTGGTTTAGACCTGGTTTAGACCTGGTTTAGACCTGGTTTAGCCCTGGTTTAGTCCTGGTTTAGTCCTGGTTTAGTCCTGGTTTAGTCCTGGTTTAGTCCTGGTTTAGACCTGGTTTAGCCCTGGTTTAGTCCTGGTTTAGTCCTGGTTTAGTCCTGGTTTAGACCTGGTTTAGTCCTGGTTTAGTCCTGGTTTAGTCCTGGTTTAGACCTGGTTTAGTCCTTGTTTAGACCTGGTTTAGTCCTGGTTTAGTCCTGGTTTAGTCCTGGTTTAGCCCTGGTTTAGTCCTTGTTTAGACCTGGTTTAGTCCTGGTTTAGTCCTGGTTTAGCCCTGGTTTAGTCCTGGTTAAGACCTGGTTTAGACCTGGTTTAGTCCTGGTTTAGACCTGGTTTAGTCCTGGTTTAGTCCTGGTTGTCTGCACTCATCTCAGACCGGAGCAGATGATGATTTCCAAACAAGATTTTGTAAAACTTAATTTAAATCGAATCTCAGAAATATTTTATAAAAACAACCATTTTCAAAACAAAGGCCAAACTCACATCAATGACTCGATGTTATGATTTGACCAACAATAAAACCCAACATCACCTTTAATGGTTTGAACGACACTTTAAAGGATCAGAACGTTGTGTCAGTCGTTTGTAAATTGTATTTTTTGCGTCGCTTTTTGATGACATCACAGAGGGATTCTGTCTTAGAATGGCAGCTAAGACGCAACGCAAATAATGACAAAAATGAAAGTTAAGTATGAGGGAGGAAGTGTCTGGGGAGAGGGAAGCATCTGGGGAGAGGGAAGTGACTGGGGAGAGGGAAGCGTCTGGGGAGGCAGGGTCTCTGGGGAGGTGGAGTCTCTGGGGTGTGGGGGTCTCTGGGGAGGTGGAGTCTCTGGGGTGTGGGGGTCTCTGGGGAGGTGGAGTCTCTGGGGTGTGGGGGTCTCTGGGGAGGTGGAGTCTCTGGGGTGTGGGTGTCTCTGGGGAGGTGGAGTCTCTGGGGTGTGGGGGTCTCTGGGGAGGTGGAGTCTCTGTGGTGTGGGGGTCTCTGGGGAGGTGGAGTCTCTGGGGTGTGGGGGTCTCTGGGGAGGTGGAGTCTCTGGGGTGTGGGAGTCTCTGGGGAGGTGGAGTCTCTGGGGTGTGGGGGTCTCTGGGGAGGTGGAGTCTCTGAGGTGTGGGGGTCTCTGGGGAGGTGGAGTCTCTGGGGTGTGGGGGTCTCTGGGGAGGTGGAGTCTCTGGGGTGTGGGGGTCTCTGGGGAGGTGGAGTCTCTGGGGTGTGGGGGTCTCTGGGGAGGTGGAGTCTCTGGGGTGTGGGGGTCTCTGGGGAGGTGGAGTCTCTGAGGTGTGGGGGTCTCTGGGGAGGTGGAGTCTCTGGGGTGTGGGGGTCTCTGGGGAGGTGGAGTCTCTGGGGTGTGGGGGTCTCTGGGGAGGTGGAGTCTCTGGGGTGTGGGGGTCTCTGGGGAGGTGGAGTCTCTGGGGTGTGGGGGTCTCTGGGGAGGTGGAGTCTCTGGGGTGTGGGGGTCTCTGGGGAGGTGGAGTCTCTGGGGTGTGGGAGTCTCTGGGGAGGTGGAGTCTCTAGGGAGACGGGGTCTCTGGGGGCGGGGTCTTTGGAGGCGGGGTCTCTGGGGGCGGGGTCTTTGGAGGCGGGGTCTCTGGGGGCGGGGTCTCTGGGGAGGCGGAGTCTCTGGAGGCGGGGTCTCTGGAGGCGGGGCATCTGGGGGCGGAGTCTCACCCGTCGTACGGTCGGTAAATGTCGGGGAAGCTGCCGTTGATTTTGACGTCAGATCCAGGCCAAAAGAAAGTCCCGGACTTCAGACCCTGAGACGAGGCCGTGTGCCAGACCTGGACAGAGACCGGGTTAGACCGGGTCTAGACCTGGACAGAGACTGGGTTAGACCTGGTTAGACCTGGACAGAGACCGGGTTAGACCGGGTCTAGACCTGGACAGAGACTGGGTTAGACCTGGTTAGACCTGGACAGAGACCGGGTTAGACCGGGTCTAGACCTGGACAGAGATCGGGTCTAGACCTGGACAGAGACTGGGTTAGACCGGGTCTAGACCTGGACAGAGACCGGGTTTAGACCGGGTCTAGACCAGGTCTAGACCTGGACAGAGACCGGGTTAGACCGGGTCTAGACCTGGACAGAGACCGGGTTAGACCGGGTTAGACCTAGACAGAAACCGGGTTTAGACCTGGACAGAGACTGGGTTAGACCGGGTCTAGACCTGGACAGAGACCGGGTTAGACCGGGTCTAGACCTGGACAGAGACCGGGTTAGACCGGGTCTAGACCTGGACAGAGACCGGGTTTAGACCGGGTCTAGACCTGGACAGAGACCGGGTTAGACCGGGTCTAGACCTGGACAGAGACCGGGTTAGACCGGGTCTAGACCTGGGTTAGTCCTGGTTAAGTCCTGGTTTAGGCTGGGTTTAGTAGTATTTGCAGTATTGTAGTATTTGCAGTAGTATCAGTAGTATTGCAGTAGGTGTAGTACCGGCTGGCCCAGGTACCAGGCCCGGTCAGTGTGTGTTGCAGTAGTATTAGTAGTATCAGTAGTATTTGCAGTAGTATCAGTAGTATCAGTAGTATTTGCAGTAGTATCAGTAGTATTTGTAGTATTTGTAGTATTTGTAGTATTAGTAGTATTAGTAGTATTTGTAGTATTTGTAGTATTTGTAGTATTTGTAGTATTTGTAGTATTGCAGTAGTATTAGTAGTAGTATTTGTAGTATTTGTAGTATTTGTAGTATTGCAGTAGTATTAGTAGTAGTTGCAGTAGTATTTGTAGTATTAGTAGTATCAGTAGTATTTGTAGTATTTGCAGTATTGTAGTAGTTGCAGTAGTATTAGTAGTATCAGTAGTATCAGTAGTATTTGTAGTATTTGCAGTATTGTAGTAGTTGCAGTAGTATTAGTAGTATCAGTAGTATCAGTAGTATTTGTAGTATTTGCAGTATTGTAGTAGTTGCAGTAGTATTAGTAGTATCAGTAGTATTTGCAGTAGTTGCAGTACCGGCTGGCCCAGGTACCAGGCCCGGTCAGTGTGTGTTGCAGTAGTATCAGTAGTATCAGTAGTATTTGCAGTAGTATCAGTAGTATTTGTAGTATTTGTAGTATTAGTAGTATTTGTAGTATTTGTAGTATTTGTAGTATTGCAGTAGTATTAGTAGTAGTTGCAGTAGTATTTGTAGTATTTGCAGTAGTTGCAGTACCGGCTGGCCCAGGTACCAGGCCGGGTCAGTGTGTGTTGCAGTAGTATTAGTAGTATCAGTAGTATTAGTAGTATTTGTAGTATTTGCAGTAGTTGCAGTACCGGCTGGCCCAGGTACCAGGCCGGGTTGTCCTTCTCGGGGCTCGAGAGGCTGAAGGAGGCGTCCAGCTCCGGGTCGTACATGCTGTTGTCGATCAGACCGTTGGATTCTGGGTAAAGGCCCTGCACACAAGGATTTACAGAGTATTTACAGAGTACTTACAAGGATTTACAAGTATTCACAAAGTATTTACAGAGTATTTACAGAGTATTTACAGAGTATTTACAGAGTACTTACAAGGATTTACAGAGTATTTACAGAGTATTTACAGAGTATTTACAGAGTATTTACAGAGTATTTACAGAGTACTTACAAGGATTTACAGAGTATTTACAGAGTATTTACAGAGTATTTACAGAGTATTTACAGAGTACTTACAGAGTATTTACAGAGTACTTACAAGGATTTACAGAGTATTTACAGAGTATTTACAGAGTATTTACAGAGTACTTACAGAGTATTTACAGAGTATTTACAGAGTACTTACAAGTATTTACAAGTATTCACAAAGTATTTACAGAGTACTTACAGAGTACTTACAAGTATTTACAGAGTATTTACAAGGATTTACAAGTATTTACAAAGTATTTACAGAGTATTTACAGAGTATTTACAGAGTATTTACAGAGTAATTACAAGGATTTACAGAGTATTTACAGAGTATTTACAGAGTATTTACAGAGTACTTACAGAGTATTTACAGAGTACTTACAAGGATTTACAGAGTATTTACAGAGTATTTACAGAGTACTTACAGAGTATTTACAGAGTATTTACAGAGTACTTACAAGGATTTACAAGTATTCACAAAGTATTTACAGAGTATTTACAGAGTATTTACAGAGTATTTACAGAGTACTTACAAGGATTTACAAGTATTCACAAAGTATTTACAGAGTATTTACAGAGTATTTACAGAGTATTTACAGAGTACTTACAAGGATTTACAGAGTATTTACAGAGTATTTACAGAGTACTTACAAGTATTTACAGAGTACTTACAAGGATTTACAAGTATTCACAAAGTATTTACAGAGTACTTACAGAGTACTTACAAGTATTTACAGAGTATTTACAAGTATTTTACATTTTCAGACGTAATAATCATCAGATCGTTTCCAAACTATACAAACCTACAGCCTTTAAACTTAATAAATGAAGTTAAAGTCACTCAAACCCGACCAGTTCAGACTCAAACATTTAAGTTCAGTCAAAGTGTGGATTTTTAAGTAAAATCTACACAACATTTTAAAGTCTGTTATACATTAAAACATAAACACTTTAAACATAAGATCATTTTTTGTTCTACTTAAAACTAAATGTGTAACTGTTATTTATCGGCCGTTTTATTGGTTATATTTATGACTCGAGTGCAGCTTAAACTAAAATGTTTACTTTGAACAGAATTAACGATCATGATTTAAATGGAATCCACTTTATTCTGTAACTTTCACAGCACAAACTGCAGCACAGACTTTCAGACGTTTAAAGAGTAAACCTCGATGATTCTGACCAAAAGTGTGAAAAAACGAACGTGTCAACTGAGCAAACACTTTAAAAACATCTTCTGTAGTAAAAAACAAATTAAAAAAAGACAGTTTTCAAGAAAAAAACGTAAAAAAACCGAGACTAATGCTGCGTTCAGGACCTGGGACGGGGTTATTTCCCAGTTGAAGCTCCACCCTCAGAGCGTTTGAGCTGAACTCGTCTGGAAACACTTTGGCTAATGCTAACGGCTAACGGTGTGATTACGTTTGGATTTAACCTTCAGCAGATGTTTATGTGGTTCATGAGGTGTTCGAGGCTCAGTTCTTGTGGTGATTATTAAGTGGAGCTCCACGTCACTGGACGGTTTCCAGTTCAAGTGACGTTTCCAGGGCATTTTTTCAAGGCGGAGGTGGGAAATATCCCAGTCGCCTCGAACACACCGCACCAGGACATTCTGTTATTACAGAAGTGTCATGTGCTCGCCTCAGTCACAGTAAAAGAGGATGTTCGGTGTCACTTGGCGCTCACACGGACGTATTAAATGAACTGGATAAGCCCCGCCCCCTCTGTCTGTGTCCCAGATTGATTAGTGGTCGTGATGAGGTACTGCAGCCTTTTTCTATAATGTCACATTATAATCACAGACAGAACTGAATTATTATCAGTATTTAAATAAAATAGAAGGAAATGTTCTTTTCTACCGTTTATAAAATCACAGAAATTACCGTTTTTATATGAAGTGACGTCACACAAACATGTGTGAGTCACGTGAACGAGCGTCGGACGATACAAACAGAAGCTCGTGGAAAAGGCTCGACTAGAGACACCTGTAAGTTGTATTTTATTTCATTTCAGACGCTTCACGTGTGTCTAACATGAAGAACACAATTACAATCACACAAGCTAACGCTAACACAAGCTAACGCTAACACAAAGACCTGCAGCTGCTGGTCGCTCCCTCAAAGCATCATGGGGGATTGTGGTCACGTGGTGCCCAGTGGGCGGGGCTACCGCGCTCAAATTGAGCCGCTGACTGTAGGCTTCCATGTTTGCAATCTGCTGCTGACCACTAGGGGCCGCTGCGGAAGTAGAATTATTCAATGCAAGTCAATGGGGAGTTAGACGTCTCCAAACCTACTTTAGAGCCTGAGGCTCAAAATACGGCTTTGGTCTCAAACGTTAGCTCACGGCTCTGTGACGTTAGCTTACGGCTCTGTGACGTTAGCTTACGGCTCTGTGACGTTAGCTTACGGCTCTGTGACGTTAGCTTACGGCTCTGTGACGCTGAGGGGGGTGGATGTTTTTGAACCAGGCTGGTTTAGCCTGTGATTTTTTAAAGTTCGTGCATATCTAATGAAGAAGGCGGGCTTTACGCGCCGGAAATGTCAGGGCGGAGCCAAACACCTACGAGTGGGCGGTAACCATAGAGGCAACGACGGCAGTACGTCAGCAAAAGGCCGCCCCAAAGTCGCCCTCTCCCCGCCTCCCCACCGAGGGGGGAGTGGTGGGGGCTAACCCGCGGCCATTTTGAATTCTCCATGACTGAGGAGGGCGGAGCCACAACCGTCTGTCCACTATTTTTATGTCTATGGTGGAGCCCTAGAGCAAAGATGGCCGCTTTTTTGGGGTCATGAACCAATGAGCTCAGGCCACAGGGAGTAACAGGGCGGCCATTTTGGATTCATTTTCCAGGTTTTATTATAGCTCTATGGACGCTCACCAGAAGCACAAGTTCAGACGTCTCGGTCCGTTAGCCTTTAGCTCAGATGCCAGTTTTATCTAAACTAAAATATCAAAAGGTTTGCACGCTCAAAAATGACTTTTAACGAGGCTTTGACCTCTCGTAAATGTGCTCGATGAGTTGGTACCAGCTCTCTGAATTATTTTGTTTTGCAGGCTAATGCTAACGGCTATTCACCTTATTCCTGAAGTTGTCGCCGTCTTGTTTCCGTTGTAGTTCACACGGAGCAGACGAGCTCAACAGAAAATAAGTTCTACTCGACTAAAAAGACGTTTTCAGTAAATCGTTGCGTTGTGACTTGTTGTTGCTCGTGTTCATTAAACATTTTACACAAATCAATCTACTTTATGTAACATTTTAGCCTCAGACTTTTCCCTCGTTCGTCATTAGCTTTAAAGTGGACATATCATGCTTTTATTTTCACCTTTTGAACATTTAAAACATTTACCTGGGGTCTAAATAAACTATACCTGCAATCTACAGTCTGAATTCCGCCTAATTTTCTTTCTACATGCCTCTCTTTTACCCCTTTTGTAAGGAGCGCTTTTGAGCGCCTTGTTTTGGCACTGTCTCTTTAAATGCAAATGAGTTAGTTAGCACCCCACCCCCTCCCATGCGCATTGCATGCAGACTCCGCCTGCTCAGCCATTGTTGTAGTCCCAAACACAGTCCGTCTGTCGGATCCAAAACTTCTCCAGAGTTAGAAAAAAACGTAATGACAATCGAAAAATGGAAACAAGCGAAGAAATCAACATCCAGCCACGAGCCAGAGTCTGACACAGACCAAGAGGAAATCGAAGAAGACAATCCTCCGCAGCAAAGACTTCAAATGGCTGCATCTCAATGGTTTGTTTACTACTATGTAATTCGCTACGCGCTCCGTTAGCTTAACTGTGTGTGAAAGATATTAGCAGGTTGTCCAATGGACCCTCACTTTACCATCTTACTACAACAACAGTCCGGGGAAAAGGCTACTGTCAAGTCAGTCAGCGTGAGTTACGGTGCTGCGGGCTACGCTTGCTGCGCGCTAATGCTAGCGACATGCTAACGTCAGCTACGAGCAGTCTGATGTGAGTTCTGCCTTATGAAAACCTCAAAAATAAATGTATTATATGTGTATATAAAGACATGTGCCCTAAGCAGCTGGAAAACAGCCGAGTAAAAGATGGGCAGCTACAGGTGTAATGCTAATCCCTCACAAATGGCCAGAACACAGGTAAAGAATGACGGGATAAAAAATAGGTCTAATAAACAGTGTTTCAGCGTTTCTTGACTTAACGCTCCAGTATATCGTCACCTCCATAGACCGAAGGAACTGACCCTTCGATCAAATGCAATCTTTGAGCAAATCCCTCGTTGTACTGGCGGAGGTTACTGAAGCACTCCTCTTTGAAGTGCTTAGCACACAAACTAAACTTTCCCCACTGTCGGTGGTACATTACCACGAAAAATAAAACGTAACCAGCCGATCTCAGTTGTTCGGATGCAGGGGGTCGGTGTAATGAGTTGTGCTGGTAACACAACCAAGAACAGAGCATTTTAACTTGTCCACTCGCACCTTTGACATCTTTGCGCTTGGACTACAAAATCGCTACGAGGAAAATAAAGATGGCGGTCTCTGCCGGAAGCTCTTGACCTTGTTTAGTAGTTCCGCTGTGACGTGATAGACAAAAATACGTAACAGATAATGCGGAAATTCGAACGAACTGAGAAATATGTTGCAAAATTTATATAAATATATCTCTGCAGCTACTTAAGTGATTAATTTCAACTTTTAGCCACTACCAGACACCCACAGTACACAATAAAAGGTATCTAAGGGCCAAAAAAGTAGATTTTGCATGATATGTCCCCTTTAACGGAGTTCTCGTCAAACAGAAGTGCGTTTACAACAAAAGTGTGATCTGTGGCAAAACGCGGCAAAAGTGGGCGGGGCAGAATAAGGTGATTAGGTAAAATACATGACTTTTGTATATAACGTGTGGATTCGTCTGTCTAATCGTGGACTAGCCGTGTTGCTAAGCGGCTGAGCGCGTGAGCCTCCAACGCCGCGTCCACTCATTCATGTCTAGTGACCGGCGCTGGACACCACTTCTCAAGGTGCATTGTGGGACATTTTGAGTGGACAACAGCTTCACCTGCTGGACATTCGGACGGCTCTAAAAATGGCGTGACCCCCGTACAGCGCCCCCTACAGGGACCAGTGTGGACATTTGTTCACAGACATATTTAAATAAAGTTTTGCTAGCTTAGCCACCGAAGCAAAGCGACGTCCGTGGCTTCAGTGGGTTTGGGCAAAAATGTAGCTTTTTAAAGTCGATATTTCAGGCTCTCGTTATATTCAAATTCTGACTAAGTTTGGTGGGAGGGCACCTGTGTTAAATATTCATCGTAGTTTTACACGTTTAAAGTAGCAGTTCCAGAAGAAATTTTGCTAAATAAAAGTTAAAAATGACAGGAAGTGGTGCTGAGTTCTAAAATGGAATCCCTCTGTGACGTCATCAAAAAGTGACGCTGAAAATAAAAAAACGCTCGACGGACACATTTTTAAACCGCGATTCAACAAAATAAAAGTGTTATTATTTGTCAAATCGTAACTATTGTGTAACCGACGTGGATGTTGGCCCTTGGTTGCTACGGTAACAGCCGTGGAACGACCTCTCACTGTGTCACGTTTGTGCTCGTGTTCAACAGGAAGAACAATCATAAAACTGGAAACAAACGGACAAAATGTAAAATCTTAAAGTGCGCGTGACGGGTTTGAACTATTTTCTCATTTTGATTTTATTTGGTGTTTTAAAACGTATTCTACATAAAAAATATTGTTTTACACCGATCGAGTCACGGTTTGTGGAGAAAAGGTGAAAAAAATCTGTTTCAAACGACAGGAAGTAAAAAACTGATGACGTCACACTGTGAGTGTCATGATCTGCTCCAGTCCTGCTGAGTTTTCTCCCCTCCCTTGTGTTCTCCTGGCTCCTCCCATCTGGGTATGGCTGTCCTCTGCACACCTGCCTTCCATTATTCAATCTCCTGTATAAGAAGAGCAGCTCCACAGCCACTCCTCACCAGTTTGTTTGTCTACCTACCCTGTTAGTAGTCCAGCGTTTGGCTTTGTTCCTGATTTTTGTGATTTTTGGCTTAAGACTTTTTGTATATCTCAGATCCTGCCTGTTCCCCTGCCTGCTCCATTGCCTGCCTGCTCCAGTGCCTGCCTGCTCCAGTGCCTGCCTGCTCCAGTGCCTGCCTGCTCCAGTGCCTACCTGCCTGCCTCCACCCTGTCCAGTTTGTCCAAATTTTGTATTAAAATCATCTTCTACTTCGTTCGTGTGTTCTGCTTTTTGGGTCCAAACACTATCCGTGACAGTACAAACTGGCCACTATGGACCCAGCAGACACAGACCGTTTTGCTAGTGCTATCTCAAGTCAAGGAGCCATGTTGGGGAAACATGAAGATCTCCTTCAAGGTCTCGTGCAGGGCCAACAAGCCTCTGCTAATCAAATTGCACAACTCAGCTCCATGATGCAAGAGCTTGCTGCCAGCTTCTCAAGATCGACTTCACCCCAACTCCCAGACCCCTCTCAGCCTCAACCTTCCAATGCACCGCCACCCTCTTCAGGCCAGTATTTCAGAGAAGCACATGTTCCAGATCCTGACCAATACTCCGGTGATTTGGGGAAGTGTGGGGTATTCCTGCTTCAATGTTCCCTAGTTTTTAGCCAAAAACCCATAACCTTTGCTACTGATAGCTCTAAGATTGCGTTTCTCATGGGCTTACTAAAAGGGAAGGCTTTACATTGGGCCGCAGCCATGTGGCAAAATAACCAATCCATACGCAATGACTATGAAACCTTTGAAAAGGAACTCAAGAAGGTTTTTGACCACCCTGTCCAGGGAAAGGAGGCGTCTAAAAGACTATTATCTACACAACAAGGTGCTCGTAGCGTGGCTGAGTACTCTATTGAATTTAGAACACTAGCTGCTGAAGCAGGGTGGGATGACGCAGCTCTCCAGAGTGTCTTTTTAAACGGACTGTCTGAACAATTAAAGGATGAACTAGCACTTAAAGATGACATGAATAATCTCGACTCCCTCATTTCAATAGCCATAAAACTAGATAATCGGCTACGCGAGCGGCGTCGTGAGCGGTCCTCTCGTCAAGCCCAACCGTCTATGTTTTCGGGGCCTACGCCTTCCACTGCCTCAGGTAACCCCTCCCCAGCAGGACAAGAAGAGGAGCCTATGCAGCTGGGTCGAGCCAGATTGACTCCTACTGAGCGGCTGCGAAGGATTAGAGCGGGTGAGTGCATCTACTGTGGTCAAGTTGGCCACTTCCTTGTCACATGCCCGTCACGACCAAAAGACAGGGCTCACCAGTGAGTATGGGGGCACTGGTGAGCCACAATGTTTTTACCTCTGGGACCCATACAAAGATGTTATTACCTGCCTCAATCTGTTTCCAAGATGTCACCCTGCCTCTCACTGCTCTAGTTGATTCGGGCGCTGAAGAGAACTTTCTGGATTCTCAATTGGCTATTCAGGCTGGCTTCAAAAGCATACCCTTAGACGCTCCACTAGTAGCCAAAGCCTTAGATGGGGGAATAATTGCTAGGGTAACTTACCGAACTGAACCTTTAACACTCATGATTTCCGGCAATCATCAGGAGCAGATACAACTTAACTTAATTTCAACTCCACGTACTCCAGTTATACTTGGATATCCATGGCTAAGCATTCACAATCCACATTTTGACTGGACTAATGGGAAACTGTTGAGTTGGAGTATATTTTGCCATTCTACCTGTCTGAAATCTGCTGTTCCCCCAGCTGAAGTCTCCAATATCCCACTTGCACCACCAGACCTATCTTCAGTGCCAGCGGAGTATCATGATCTGGGGGAGGTTTTCAGCAAAGAGCGGGCCCTGTCTCTTCCACCTCACAGACCATACGACTGCTCCATTGACCTCCTTCCAGGCGCTCCGCTGCCCTCCAGCCGGTTATATAACTTGTCCCTTCCAGAACATGAGGCTATGGAGAAGTATATCAAGGACTCCTTGGCTGCAGGTATTATACACCCCTCTTCCTCTCCTGTGGGTGCTGGTTTTTTCTTTGTCGATAAGAAAGATCACACACTTCGTCCTTGCATAGATTACCGTGGGCTAAATAACATCACCATCAAAAACAAATATCCTCTCCCTCTTATAAACTCTGCATTCCAGCCCTTGCTTAAAGCCACAGTATTTTCTAAACTAGACTTGAGAAATGCCTATCATCTCGTCCGGATCCGTGAGGGGGACGAGTGGAAAACATGCTCAACACTCCACTTGGGCATTTTGAATATCTAGTAATGCCTTTTGGACTCACAAATGCCCCTGCTGTTTTCCAAGCTCTCATCAACGACGTGCTCCGTGATTTCCTTAACCGATTTGTATTTGTATACCTGGATGACATTTTGATTTTTTCTCGTTCCCCAGAAGAACATGTCCTCCATGTCCGTCAAGTCCTTCAGAGGCTGCTGGAGAACAAACTCTTTGTTAAATCTGAAAAGTGTGAGTTTCATGTCCAAACTGTGAGCTTCCTGGGCTATATCATAGGCAGTGGGCAGGTGAAGCCAGATGCAACCAAGATTCAAGCTGTAGCAGATTGGCCCCAACCTGAGAACCGTAAACAGCTGCAAAGATTCCTAGGGTTTGCTAACTTTTATAGGCGTTTTATAAGGAACTACAGTCAAGTCGCAGCCCCTCTAACTCGCTTAACCTCCTCAAAGCTGCCTTTTGTTTGGTCTCCGGAGGCAGAGCAGGCTTTCAAAGACTTAAAACTGCTTTTCACTTCAGCCCCTGTCCTCGTTCAGCCGGACCCGTCACTTCAGTTTGTAGTTGAAGTGGATGCCTCAGATGCTGGAGTGGGGGCCGTGCTATCCCAAAGATCTCCTTCTGATCATAAATTGCACCCATGTGCGTCTTTTCTCGACGTTTGACTCCAGCTGAGCGTAACTACACTATTGGCGATCGTGAACTCCTTGCGGTGAAATTGGCTCTGGAGGAATGGAGACACTATTTGGAGGGCTCGGAACATCCTTTTGTAGTGTGGACAGATCATAAAAACCTTTCATACATACAGTCAGCTAAAAGGTTGAATTCTCGCCAGGCTCATTGGGCTATGTTTTTTGGACGCTTCAATTTTACCTTAACTTACAGACCCAGATCAAGAAATGTCAAGCCCGACGCTCTCTCTCGACAATTCTCTTCCACAGACTTACCTGAACAAGATAACATTCTGCCTCCATCCTGTGTGGTCGCATCCATTACCTGGGAGATTGAATCCAAGGTTAAAGAGGCACAGGAATCTGAACCTGATCCAGGTAATGGACCCCCTAACTGTCTGTATGTTCCTCAGTCTGTCCGTCCACAGGTCCTGCAGTGGGTCCATACTTCTCGCTTAGCATGTCATCCTGGGATCGGCCGTACATCAGCACTCCTACGCCGTTACTTCTGGTGGCCCACAATGGAGAGGGATACCAGGGAGTATGTTCAAGCCTGTACAGTCTGTGCTAGGGGTAAAACATCCAACCAACGGCCGTCAGGACTGCTACGCCCCCTTCCTGTTCCCAGTCGACCATGGTCCCACATCGCCATTGATTTTGTCTCCGGTCTCCCTGCCTCTCAAGGTAATACAGTGATTCTAACCATCATTGACCGCTTCTCGAAATCTGTACATTTTGTGGCCCAAGCCAAGTTGCCCTCTACCCAGGAGACCGCCGAGGCGTTGGTACAACATGTTTTCAGACTCCATGGAACCCCACTGGACATTGTCTCTGATCGGGGGCCACAATTCATTTCGCAAGTGTGGAGAGGTTTCTGTCAAGCCCTTGGAGCCAAGGTGAGCCTCTCATCAGGTTTTCATCCACAGACCAATGGACAGTGCGAAAGAGCCAACCAGGACCTCGAAGCAGCCCTTCGTTGCGTTGCAGCCCAGAACCCCTCTAGTTGGAGCCAGTACCTTCCCTGGGTGGAATACGCACATAACTCCCTCCCGTCTGCTGCTACTGGTATGACACCGTTTGAATGTGCTCTTGGCTATCTGCCTCCTTTGTTTCCGGAGTGAGAGAGTGATATTGCAGTGCCATCAGTCAAAGACCACCTAAGCCGGTGCCGTCGCATCTGGAAGTGTGCCCGTGCCGCTCTTCTTCGTTCTTCGGCAAGAAACCGTGAAATTGCTGACAGGCATAGGAATCCTTCACCGCCGTACCAAGTAGGGCAGAAGGTTTGGCTTTCAACTAGAGGCATTCCTTTGCAAGTGGAATCTAAGAAACTGGCTCCACGCTACATTGGGCCTTTTGAGATTCGGGAGATTATCAACCCCACGGTTGTAAGGTTGCAGTTACCTGCGTCAATGAGGATTCATCCTAGCTTCCATGTCTCTCAACTGAAGCCTGTTTGTGAGAGTCCTCTCTGCCCACCGGCCGAACCCCCTCCTCCCGTCCGGATTATTGATGACCACCCGGCCTTCCAGGTTCGTCGACTCTTGGATGTTCGCCGACGTGGTCGTGGTTACCAGTACCTTGTGGACTGGGAGGGATACGGGCCGGAGGAACGTTCCTGGGTTTCTCGTGCCCTCATCCTCGACCCTGATTTGATCGCAGAGTTTCATCGTGCCCATCCTGACCAGCCTGGCCGTCCGCCGGGTGGCGTCCCTTGAGGAGGGGGTACTGTCATGATCTGCTCCAGTCCTGCTGAGTTTTCTCCCCTCCCTTGTGTTCTCCTGGCTCCTCCCATCTGGGTATGGCTGTCCTCTGCACACCTGCCTTCCATTATTCAATCTCCTCCTGTATAAGAAGAGCAGCTCCACAGCCACTCCTCACCAGTTTGTTTGTCTACCTACCCTGTTAGTAGTCCAGCGTTTGGCTTTGTTCCTGATTTTTGTGATTTTTGGCTTAAGACTTTTTGTATATCTCAGATCCTGCCTGTTCCCCTGCCTGCTCCATTGCCTGCTCCATTGCCTGCCTGCTCCAGTGCCTGCCTGCTCCAGTGCCTACCTGCCTGCCTCCACCCTGTCCAGTTTGTCCAAATTTTGTATTAAAATCATCTTCTACTTCGTTCGTGTGTTCTGCTTTTTGGGTCCAAACACTATCCGTGACAGTGAGACTCACTCCATCCAAAGGTTCTGCAAAATTTACCCAAAATAAACAACTTATTTTACCCATAAAACGTTAATTCAACAAAATAAAGGTGTTTGTGAATGTTTTGATTTGTCAGACGAAAAAAATCTCTGACATTAAGAGAGTTTTAGCCCAAAGTAATTTCCTGGTGTGATGTCGTCATTTACAACCAGGAAGTGACATTACAAACCTAAAAAATTGCTAAAAATGATAAAAAAAATTTAATTATTTTTAGCCAAACTTTAACTATATTTATCTGACCTGTATTTCAGTGACATGAGCAGTCCAACCTGTCAGAGGCTTTTTAAATACATTATCTTCACTACGTTTTAGACAAACGTGTGTCAAAACCGTCGTATAGACTTTAAAGGTCCCATATTCTTCTCTCCTCCTCCTCTTCGAGTGCGGACGTGTCTTCTCTCTGCTCCTGCTCTGCTCCTGCTCTGTTTTTTGCTACTTGCTTTGTCTAGTCAAATTTTTGAACTCTTTTTACCTTTTTCAACTCGGATTATCTGCCCGCCAACTGATCTCTGAAAATGAATGTGATCGACTGGTCTCTAAGTCCATTGGATAAGATTTTCTCCCAACGAAAAGCCTCTCCGGGTGAGGCACGGTGCCCTGACGGAACAGACATGGCTGGATTCGTACGGGATAATTGGTACAACACCTGGCAGATCCTATGCATCGAGCCCTTGCAGGTCGAAGATGTAGAAGATCTCTTTATATTTGGGTTTATGATAGCGGGCTTTCTACTATTGGGGCTTGGAATTGCCTTTGTCTATCGGAATATTTATCAGACAGGAGAATTCGTCCAAAACCTGTCTGACAACAACAAAACAAAGTTTGTGGAACTGAGTGAAAGGGTGTTAAGACTTGAGCAAAGACTGGACCACGGACTGGCACAGCTCATGGATCTGGATCGTAACATCTTGTCTCGGACCACGGAGGTGCTGAAAGCCGTTGGACAATTAGAGAGAGACGGTTAAAGATGGACTAACTCAATGAAACAACGAATCGCTACTCGGAAAGACCAGAAATGATTGGTTTATTGATCTGTATAAATTCCTGATCAACAAATGTATTAAAATATATTTTTCTGCCCTCCCTCCCTTGGTTTTCCTCTTATCCGGACCTTGAGATGCAGCTGGCTGGAAGAACCCGAGTCAGACCGACCTTGCAACATAAACATGAGATAACATTTGCACACACCGCCCGCGCTCTCCCCTCTATCTTCTTGTTTGTGACCCTGTCCTTTATCCACTGAAAAAATTCCATCACGTGACCACGTGTACCGTATCCACAATATCTGTTGTATATTGTGTATTAATGTTTGCTTGCTATACTGTTCTTGTTTTTCTTTTCTGAGAGTTTTGTTAGCGCTGGAAACGGCTGCTTCTTCTGGAATTTCCCCATTGTGGGACAATTAAAGGATCTCTCAATCTCAATCTCAATATCCTGCAAAATGGACTTTTCAGAGGTGTTAACCTTCCTCCAGTGCTATTTGGGCCTCGTATGTTGTGCCCAAAGTGGTTTTTTGATTGATTCCCTCATGTTTTCACTAGAGAACTGTCTTTTCTGTCCCCCTCTGAGCAGCAGACGGGGGCTCCTCACTAAGATGACGCGGTGTTTAAGCCACGCCTCCAGGAAGAATAAAAACAGCTAATGCTAATGCTACACAGTAATTACACGATGGATACGACAGACAGAAGAGTTAGCTTGTTATTTACCAAACGGCACGTCCGTGGTTGAGGCCCTGGAGCACGTCAAACTCCAGGTCAGATCCAGGACGTAGGACTCAGCACGACGCACCGTCAGGACCAGAAAATGTTTATTCAGTGTTTGTGTATCGCTGTTTACCGGAGCACACGGCGCATGCACCATCTCCACTACAGGGGAGGCACGGGTTGGGCGGGGGAGGCAGCCTGCTCTCTGTTCGGGGGGGTCAGATCTCAGAGTGAGGAGGGGGGCCAGTCCAAGAAATGGGTGTATTTTGTAAACTTTTATGTTATGGATATTACACAACGAGAAAATGTATCAACAAAGCCCTTAGAACAGACTGAAGGGGAAAGAGCAGGATATGGGACCTTTAAACCAGGGGTGTCCAAACTGTTTCCATCTATTTAAATACAGACCAAGTGGAGGGCACAAATCAATCACGAAACGTTCAAAAAAGCTGCATTTATCTGATGTTTTAAGTGTCTGTGCCCTAATACCAGGTCTGTGTGGCACCAGAATGTTAGTTATTCAGGTCAGAATTGGAAACAATCTGAAATTTTCTGTGAGAATCTGGAATGCTCCGCCCCCCAGGTCTGAACGGCCCCCTGTGGAGGGTTTAAGTCTCGTCTTAAGACCCACTTTTATTCTCTGGCTTTTAACACGGCGTGAGTCTGTGTCCTCTGTGTTTTAGCATTTTTTAAATTTATTTATTCTATTCATTTATTTCTATTTTATGGTTTTATCATTTTGTTTGGATTTGATTTGACTGGTTTTACAAGCAGTAAGATCAAATTGAGTTGTTATTATATATTGTGTTTTGCCGTTTTATGTTTGTGTGTGCAGCACTTTGGAAACAGTTCTGTTTATGAAATGTGCTACAAATAAAGTGGATTTGGATTTGAAAAGTACTTCTCAGGACAATGTGGGCCAGTTCACCAGGAAAGAAGGGCCAAGAAAAATTGGTCTGAGGGCCGCATTTGGCCCCCGGGCCTTAGTTTAGATGTACCTGCTTTAAACCATCGTTTGTTGTCAACCAGGAAGAAACATTATAAACTTCACACAAACTGTCAAACTGGGACAAATGTTTGGTCAAATGTGGGCCGAGCCTGGTCTGTGAACCTCGTGGCCCCAGAGCTCATTCCCTCCTGGTTTGGCTGTGACTTTGTGCTTTTGAGCCTCACACTCCTCGTCCAAACGTGGTTCCTTCACATTCCTTGACGATGAGAGTTTTCCAGGGATGTTTTCTTTTCCTCGACTCCCCCGGATGACGTCACAAAGTGAGCTAACGCTAACCCACGCGACACGCTAAGGTCACGCAACGTCAAACTCAGACTCATAACAGCCATCAGTGATTAGACGTCTGACTAACGGTGGGAAAAGCCAAACAAACCCGCCCCAAACCCACAGATCATTTTAGAAAACGCGACGGCCTCGGACGCGGTGAGAACAAACCCCTCAGCGTCTGCCCCGGAAGGAAACGATGTCAGCAGAGGTTAATGAGTCGAGCTCAGATAATCCTGAGGCGGAAAAGAGTCATCGACGAGAAAAGACTGAACAAATAGAAGAGGTGCAGATAAAGGAGGACTTACAGTAATAATGTGAGCCAAACGTACGGTAAAAATGAACATGTTTTTGTGTTTTTGTCCACGCTTTTCCAGTGGCTTTCTATGATATCGACCTTCAATGTCAATGTCAATGTCAAATTTATTTCTAGAGCACATTTAACGCAGTAATCACTGACCAAAGTGCTTTACACACAGCGGTTAAAAACATACGGTAAAATGCAAACATACATTAAAATACAATCTTATTATGTTTAGTGATCATTAACGGGTGTTGAATGCCTCGGCAAAGAAGTACGTTTTGATCTGATCTGAATGATTCCAGAGATGGAGCCGTACGAGTTTGGGGGCGGAGACTGTTCCACAGTTTAGGGGCGGCTACCGCAAAGGCCCCGCCCCCTCGCGTCTTCATTCGGGATCTTGGAACATTTAACAATAATTGGTTTTCCGATCTCATAGTTCTCAGTGGAGCGACAGAAGCTCGGTTCAATAATCCGGGGCTCGGCCGTTCAGGCGTTTGAAGACAATAGTCAGAATCTTTAAATCAATTCTGAACTTCATGGGCGACCAGTGGAGAGAGGCGAGCACCGGGGTGATGTGACCACGCCTCTTTGTTCTTGTCAACAGCCGGGCTGCTGCATTTTGAACCTGCTGGAGGCGATGAATGGACCATTGATTCAGTCCGTAATATAAGGAGTTGCAGTAATCTAAGCGCGAGGAAATCAGTGCATGTATTATTTGTTCTAGTTGGTTTTGAGGTAAGTACGGTTTGACTTTGCTCAACAACCTGAGCTGAAAGAAGCTTCACCACCGCACTGATCTGTTTGTCAAATTTAAAATTAAAGTTAAATAAAGAGTTATTTCCAAATATTATGAATTCAGTTTTTTTGTCATTCAAATTAAAAAAAATTCAGGGACATCCACTTTATTCAATTAATAGATAACTGTGATTACTCAGGTCACACAACAGCACAAACAAAAATATAACGATTGTGACAATTTCAGAAGCAAAATTTTGTATTTTCATTGTCGTTCAGAAAGTTCATTTTCATAAGTTGGTCTCAAACTTGAGGAACAGGCCCAGGTCGGCTCCAGTTTCGGCCGATTGGGAAAAACGGACGATATTTGGCACTTTTTCCCTTCAGTTTTTTTTTTATTTGCGTTCATTGCTTTGTTTTAGGGTTTTTTGTTTTTGTTTCTTGTTTTATGTTTTATTTTTAGATTAAGAAGAAAAAATAGAACTGTTTACACAATAATGCAACAAAAAGATTTATCTCCCTTATGGATAGATTCTGCACTTTATTGTTTTTGGCCACGGTCTGAGCAGGGACTCCTCCAGAGGATCCCGAGACCCAGAGACAGTCCCTCCAGCGTGTCCTGGTCCACCCCGGGGAGTCCTCCAGCGGGACATGACCCCGAGGGTCGCCTGGGCCTCAGCTGCTCCTCCGGACGTGATCAAACTTACGGTAACGATGGAGTAGATTTGAGTCAAACTTACGGTAACGATGGAGTAGATTTGAGTCAAACTTACGGTAACGATGGAGTAGATTTGAGTCAAACTTACAGTAAAGACGATATATATTTGAGTCAAACTTACGGTAACGATGGTGTAGATTTGAGTCAAACTTACGGTAACGATGGAGTAGATTTGAGTCAAACTTAGGGTAAAGATGGTATATATTTGAGTCAAACTTACGGTAACGATGGAGAAGATTTGAGTCAGACTTACGGTAACGGTGGAGTAGATTTGAGTCAAACTTACGGTAACGATGGAGTAGATTTGAGTCAAACTTACGGTAACGATGGGGTAGATTTGAGTCAGACTTACGGTAACGATGGAGTAGATTTGAGTCAAACTTACGGTAAAGATGGTATATATTTGAGTCAGACTTACGGTAACGATGGAGTAGATTTGAGTCAAACTTACGGTAAAGACGGTATATATTTGAGTCAAACTTAGGGTAAAGATGGTATATATTTGAGTCAAACTTACGGTAACGATGGAGAAGATTTGAGTCAGACTTACGGTAACGATGGAGTAGATTTGAGTCAAACTTACAGTAAAGACGATATATATTTGAGTCAAACTTACGGTAACGATGGTGTAGATTTGAGTCAAACTTACGGTAACGATGGAGTAGATTTGAGTCAAACTTAGGGTAAAGATGGTATATATTTGAGTCAAACTTACGGTAACGATGGAGAAGATTTGAGTCAGACTTACGGTAACGATGGAGTAGATTTGAGTCAAACTTACGGTAACAATGGAGTAGATTTGAGTCAAACTTACGGTAACGATGGGGTAGATTTGAGTCAGACTTACGGTAACGATGGAGTAGATTTGAGTCAAACTTACGGTAAAGATGGTATATATTTGAGTCAGACTTACGGTAACGATGGAGTAGATTTGAGTCAAACTTACGGTAAAGACGGTATATATTTGAGTCAAACTTAGGGTAAAGATGGTATATATTTGAGTCAAACTTACGGTAACGATGGAGAAGATTTGAGTCAGACTTACGGTAACGATGGAGTAGATTTGAGTCAAACTTACGGTAACAATGGAGTAGATTTGAGTCAAACTTACGGTAACGATGGGGTAGATTTGAGTCAAACTTACGGTAATGATGGAGTAGATTTGAGTCAAACTTACGGTAACAATGGAGTAGATTTGAGTCAAACTTACGGTAAAGATGGTATATATTTGAGTCAGACTTACGGTAACGATGGAGTAGATTTGAGTCAAACTTACGGTAAAGACGGTATATATTTGAGTCAAACTTACGGTAACGATGGTGTAGATTTGAGTCAAACTTACGGTAAAGACGGTATATATTTGAGTCAAACTTACGGTAACGATGGTGTAGTGGTTTGGGAAAGTCTTGCTGGGAAACGCCGCCTGCATAAAAGGAGCCGACGTGCCGCACTTCTCTGAAAATCACAAATGTTACACACATTAGAGCTATTTTTTCAATAAAACAAAACAACTCAATGATCCAGAGCTCGGGGAGTGAAGAGCGCCACCTCGAGCCGAAAACATGATTTAAAGCGCCCCCTACAGGTTAAGATAAATATGTTTCAAATTTTGTTAAAATACTTTTTTTTTTTTTTTTTTCGCAATTTTTATCTTTTTTTGTTTCACTTCCTGGTTGTAAATGATGACGTCGCACTGGGAAATTACCATAGCAACCACACTGTACACTGGGCTAAAATGAATTAATGTCACAGATTTTTTGAATTTTACAAATAAAAATACACATGAACGCCTTTATTTTGTTGAATCAATGTTTAAAGACGACTGAAAGCGACAAAAACACGACTGAAAGGGACAAAAACACGACTGAAAGGGACAAAAACACGACTGAAAGGGACAAAAACACGACTGAAAGCGACAAAAACACGACTGAAAGTGACAAAAACACGACTGAAAGCGACAAAAACACGACTGAAAGGGACAAAAACACGACTGAAAGTGACAAAAACACGACTGAAAGTGACAAAAACACGACTGAAAGTGACAAAAACACGACTGAAAGGGACAAAAACACGACTGAAAGGGACAAAAACACGACTGAAAGTGACAAAAACACGACTGAAAGGGACAAAAACACGACTGAAAGCAACAAAAACACGACTGAAAGTGACAAAAACACGACTGAAAGTGACAAAAACACGACTGAAAGCGACAAAAACACGACTGAAAGTGACAAAAACACGACTGAAAGCGACAAAAACACGACTAAAAGGGACAAAAACACGACTGAAAGCGACAAAAACACGACTAAAAGTGACAAAAACACGACTAAAAGGGACAAAAACACGACTGAAAGTGACAAAAACACGACTAAAAGTGACAAAAACACGACTAAAAGGGACAAAAACACGACTAAAAGGGACAAAAACACGACTGAAAGAGACAAAAACACGACTAAAAGAGACAAAAACACGACTAAAAGTGACAAAAACATGACTGAAAGCGACAAAACCACGACTAAAAGCAACAAAACACGACTGAAAGCGACAAAACCACGACTGAAAGCGACAAAACCACGACTAAAAGCAACAAAACACGACTGAAAGCGACAAAAAACTGACTGAAGTGACAAAAACATGACTAAAAGCGATTAAATATGACTAAAAGTGACAAAAACACGACTGAAAGGGACAAAAACACGACTGAAAGCAACAAAACACGACTACGTGACAAAACACGACTGAAAGCGACAAAACACGACTGAAAGCGCCAAAAACACGACTGAAAGGGACAAAAACACGACTGAAAGCGACAAAAACACGACTGAAAGGGACAAAAACACGACTGAAAGCGACAAAAACACGACTGAAAGCGACAAAACCACGACTGAAAGCGACAAAACTACGACTGAAAGCGACAAAACCACGACTGAAAGCGACAAAACCACGACTGAAAGCGACAAAACCACGACTGAAAGCGACAAAACCACGACTGAAAGCGACAAAAACGCGGCTAAAACACACAAAAACACGACTGAAAGCGACAAAAAACATGACTAAAAGCGATTAAATACGACTAAAAGTGACAAAAACACGACTAAAAGGGACAAAAACACGACTGAAAGCAACAAAAACACGACTGAAAGTGACAAAAACACGACTGAAAGGGACAAAAACACGACTGAAAGCGACATAAACACGACTTAAAGGGACAAAAACACGACTGAAAGGGACAAAAACACGACTGAAAGCGACAAAAACACGACTAAAAGAGACAAAAACACGACTAAAAGAGACAAAAACACGACTAAAAGCGACAAAAACGTGACTAAAAGTGACAAAACCACGACTAAAAGCAACAAAACACGACTGAAAGCGACAAAACCACGACTAAAAGTGACAAAACCACGACTAAAAGCAACAAAAACATGACTAAAAGTGACAAAACACGACTAAAAGTGACAAAAACACGACTAAAAGGGACAAAAACACGACTGAAAGGGACAAAAACACGACTAAAAGGGACAAAAACACGACTGAAAGGGACAAAAACACGACTAAAAGGGACAAAAACACGACTGAAAGCGACAAAAACACGACTGAAAGTGACAAAAACACGACTGAAAGGGACAAAAACACGACTGAAAGCGACAAAAACACGACTGAAAGGGACAAAAACACGACTGAAAGAGACAAAAACACGACTGAAAGCGACAAAAACACGACTGAAAGGGACAAAAACACGACTGAAAGCGACAAAAACACGACTGAAAGCGACAAAAACACGACTAAAAGAGACAAAAACACGACTGAAAGGGACAAAAACACGACTGAAAGTGACAAAAACACGACTGAAAGTGACAAAAACACGACTGAAAGCGACAAAAACACGACTGAAAGGGACAAAAACACGACTGAAAGTGACAAAAACACGACTGAAAGGGACAAAAACACGACTGAAAGCAACAAAAACACGACTGAAAGTGACAAAAACACGACTGAAAGTGACAAAAACACGACTGAAAGCGACATAAACACGACTGAAAGTGACAAAAACACGACTAAAAGCAACAAAACACGACTGAAAGCGACAAAAACACGACTGAAAGGGACAAAAACACGACTGAAAGCGACAAAAACACGACTAAAAGGGACAAAAACACGACTGAAAGGGACAAAAACACGACTGAAAGCGACAAAAACACGACTAAAAGAGACAAAAACACGACTAAAAGAGACAAAAACACGACTAAAAGCGACAAAAACGTGACTAAAAGTGACAAAAACACGACTAAAAGGGACAAAAACACGACTGAAAGCGACAAAAACACGACTAAAAGTGACAAAAACACGACTAAAAGGGACAAAAACGCAACTGAAAGGGACAAAAACACGACTGAAAGTGACAAAAACATGACTGAAAGTGACAAAAACCCGACTGAAAGGGACAAAAACACGACTGAAAGTGACAAAAACACGACTGAAAGAGACAAAAACACGACTAAAAGCGACAAAAACACGACAGAAAGGGACAAAAACACGACTAAAAGGGACATAAACACTACTAAAAGAGACAAAAACACGACTGAAAGTGACAAAAACCCGACTGAAAGTGACAAAAACACAACTAAAAGTGACAAAAACATGATTAAAAGTGACAAAACACGACTAAGTGACAAAACACGACTAAAAGAGACAAAACCACGACTGAAAGCGACAAAAACACGACTGAAAGCGACAAAAACACGACTGAAAGTGACAAAAACACGACTGAAAGTGACAAAAACACGACTGAAAGCGACATAAACACGACTGAAAGTGACAAAAACACGACTGAAAGCAACAAAAACACGACTGAAAGGGACAAAAACACGACTGAAAGGGACAAAAACACGACTGAAAGCGACAAAAACACGACTAAAAGGGACAAAAACGCAACTGAAAGGGACAAAAACACGACTGAAAGCGACAAAAACACGACTAAAAGAGACAAAAACACGACTAAAAGAGACAAAAACACGACTAAAAGAGACAAAAACGTGACTAAAAGTGACAAAAACACGACTAAAAGGGACAAAAACACGACTGAAAGCGACAAAAACACGACTAAAAGTGACAAAAACACGACTAAAAGGGACAAAAACGCAACTGAAAGGGACAAAAACACGACTGAAAGTGACAAAAACAAGACTGAAAGTGACAAAAACCCGACTGAAAGCGACAAAAACACGACTGAAAGTGACAAAAACACGACTGAAAGAGACAAAAACACGACTAAAAGCGACAAAAACACGACTGAAAGCGACAAAAACACGACTGAAAGGGACAAAAACACGACTGAAAGGGACAAAAACACGACTGAAAGTGACAAAAACACGACTAAAAGAGACAAAAACACGACTGAAAGTGACAAAAACACGACTAAAGGGACAAAAACACGACTGAAAGGGACAAAAACACGACTGAAAGGGACAAAAACACGACTGAAAGGGACAAAAACACGACTGAAAGTGACAAAAACACGACTGAAAGTGACAAAAACACGACTAAAAGGGACAAAACACGACTGAAAGGGACAAAAACACGACTGAAAGTGACAAAAACACGACTGAAAGGGACAAAAACACGACTGAAAGAGACAAAAACACGACTAAAAGCGACAAAAACACGACTGAAAGGGACAAAAACACGACTGAAAGAGACAAAAACACGACTAAAAGCGACAAAAACACGACTGAAAGGGTCAAAAACACGACTAAAAGGGACATAAACACGACTAAAAGAGACAAAAACACGACTAAAAGCGACAAAAACACGACTGAAAGGGTCAAAAACAAGACTAAGAAAAGGGACAAAAACACGACTGAAACTAAAAAAAAGTCGTTTGCTTTGTGTAAATTCTGCTTAAACTTTGTCTCCACCGTGTGACATCATCAGTTTGTTTACTTCCTGTTATTTTCAACATATTGTTCAACTTTTCTACACAAACAGCTCCTGATTGGTGTAAAACTCAAACATATGTGTACAACTGGTATTAATACAGCAAATAAAGTCAAAATTAGAAAATCATGAGACCCGTCACACGCCCTTTAACAGAGTCTTGTTCTTACGCAGTTTGTCGATGACGGGCACCAGTTTGTTCCAGCTCTGCAGATACTCGGCTCTCCATCCGTCCAGAGACACCAGGAGCAGCGGCTGCTTCGAAAATCTGACACGAAAATCAAAATGCAAAACACAAACGTATAATTAACGTCAGAATAATGGTGATAAAGTAGAGTGTAGTTATTGAAATGGACATTTGAATGAACGCAGTGAGCAAATCGTAAAGACTGCAAGCGGCAAAAACACAACAAAAGCAAGAAAAGGTCTGAAACATGTCTGAAAGCAACAAAAACGATACTGAAAGTGACAAAAAGTGACAAAAACACGACTGAAAGTGACAAAAACACGACTGAAAGTGACAAAAAGTGACACAAACACAACTGAAAGTGACAAAAATTGTCAAAAACACGACTGAAAGTGACACAAACGCAACTGTAAGTGACAAAAACACGACTGAACGTGACAAAAACTCAACTGAAAGGGACAAAAACACGACTAAAAGCAACAAAAACACGACTGAAAGTGACAAAAACACGACTAAATGGGACAAAAACACGACTGAAAGGGACAAAAACACGACTAAATGGGACAAAAACACGACTGAAAGGGACAAAAACACGACTAAATGGGACAAAAACACGACTGAACGTGACTAAAACTCAACTGAAAGGGACAAAAACATGACTAAAAGCAACAAAAACACGACTGAAAGCAACAAAAACACGACTGAAAGGGACAAAAACACAAGTTATGAAAGCCCGACTGTAAGTAACAACAAATGCAAGAGAAAGTGACAAAAATGCGACTAAAGGCAGCAAAAACACGACTGAAAGTGACAAAAATGCACCTGAAAATGACAAAAATGTGAATAAAGGCAACAAAAAAGTGACAAAAAGCCACAAAAACATTCTGAAACATGTGACTTTTTAATTTGTTTGTCTTTTTGTCAATTCTCCTGGACTTGTTTAAAATGTGAATCACATTGACACAACAACAAAACATAAATCGCAGCCCTGGACAGAACCCAACTCTCAAGATGTTTTCCTGAAACAAATGAATCATGTGCCGTACTGGCCCTTTAAAGGTGCTGTAGTTGATTTTCACTTTCTTAAAAACACAAAAAACAGAATTGTTATGTTCCTCACTTTGATAACACATTGTGAGCCAGTCAGAGTGTATGGCATCAGGGTGATGCTAATAACAATTAGCATGCTAACAGCACACTTCCTGGTTCTCGTCAGATAAAAAACGCTTTAATAATAATTAATAACACAATAACACAAAACAGTGTAATTTTCTCCATAAGAGCTGCTTTTTGAACATATCTGTGCTGTTTTGAAGACAAAATTAACTTTACTACATAAAAAAACTTGAACTAGTTTTGTTTTGGTGTTTTTTGGACTCACCCTTTGGGACACTGCGGGGTTGAAAGGTCGTCACATTCTCCTTGAACCCACGGCTTTTCACCTGCGGAAAAACACTTTTATGAGAAACATGAGCCGTGTAAAGTACAAATGTCAGATTAGACTTTTAAATGAACCACAGAGAACACACAGCTCTTCGTTTACGAGACACACGAGGAGCCGTTTAACGAGAGTCCATCTTTAAACTCGTGACAGAAGCTCAAGGAGAAGACGTAAAGCTAGTCGTCAAACTCAGCGCCATCAGTTAGTGGGAAATTCTTTAGTGTTTACTACTTGATTTTTGTCATTTTTATGTGCCATGTTTATAAAATGAAGCTTGAGGGGCCTGATATTCTACACTAAAACAAAAATAGACCTGCAGGTGGCGCTGCACCATCACCATGTACCATAGAGTTTATAAATACAGTATTTTGTTGTTTTATTTTGTTGTATTTTTTGCCTGTAGTTGGTGTGTTTGACCCTCAGGGGGCGCGGTACCTTCACACACGTGCCTGTAGCGGTGTGTTTGACCCACAGGGGGCGCCGTACCTTCACACACGTGCCTGTAGTTGGTGTGTTTGACCCTAAGGGAGCGCCGTACCTTCACACACGTGCCTGTAGTTGGTGTGTTTGACCCTCAGGGGGCGCCGTACCTTCACACACGTGCCTGTAGTAGTGTGTTTGACCCTAAGGGAGCACCGTACCTTTACACACGTGCCTGTAGTAGTGTGTTTGACCCTCAGGGGGCGCAGTACCTTCACACACGTGCCTGTAGTAGTGTGTTTGACCCTAAGGGAGCGCCGTACCTTCACACACGTGCCTGTAGTTGGTGTGTTTGACCCTCAGGGGGCGCCGTACCTTCACACACGTGCCTGTAGTTGGTGTGTTTGACCCTCAGGGGGCGCCGTACCTTCACACACGTGCCTGTAGTTGGCGTGTTTGACCCTCAGGGGGCGCCGTACCTTCACACACGTGCCTGTAGTAGTGTGTTTGACCCTCAGGGGGCGCCGTACCTTCACACACGTGCCTGTAGTAGTGTGTTTGACCCTCAGGGGGCGCAGTACCTTCACACACGTGCCTGTAGTTGGTGTGTTTGACCCTCAGGGGGCGCCGTACCTTCACACACGTGCCTGTAGTTGGCGTGTTTGACCCTCAGGGGGCGCCGTGCCTTCACACACGCGTGCCTGTAGTTGGCGTGTTTGACCCTCAGGGCGCCGTACCTTCACACACGTGCCTGTAGTTGGCGTGTTTGACCCTCAGGGGGCGCCGTACCTTCACACACGTGCCTGTAGTTGGCGTGTTTGACCCTCAGGGGGCGCCGTACCTTCACACACGTGCCTGTAGTTGGTGTGTTTGACCCTCAGGGGGCGCCGTACCTTCACACACGTGCCTGTAGTTGGTGTGTTTGACCCTCAGGGGGCGCCGTACCTTCACACACGTGCCTGTAGTTGGTGTGTTTGACCCTCAGGGGGCGCCGTACCTTCACACACGTGCCTGTAGTTGGTGTGTTTGACCCTCAGAAGCGCCGTACCTTCACACACGTGCCTGTAGTTGGTGTGTTTGACCCTCAGGGGCGCGACCTTCACACACGTGCCTGTAGTTGGTGTGTTTGACCCTCAGGGGGCGCCGTACCTTCACACACGTGCCTGTAGTTGGTGTGTTTGACCCTCAGGGGGCGCCGTACCTTCACACACGTGCCTGTAGTTGGTGCAGCAGTCTCCGTTGGCGCCGCAGTCGTCTGAACAGTGGCAGTTGCTGTTGGAGAGTCGCTTCTCTCCGCAGCGCAGTCGAGTGCACTCCCACAGCTCGGCTGCAGCACAGAGTCAGAGTCAGAGTCAGGTGCAAACATTCAACCTGGAGCTATTAAAATAACGGGAGTGTCTTCATCTTCAATCAATCAATCAATCTATCTATCTATCTATCTATCTATCTCTTATGGTTCATCATGACATTTTCTCAAACATGATTCTTGTGAATGCACCTGGCTGGGAGCAGATGTCGTAGAAGTCAAAGCAGCAGCTGTGGGTTTGGTTACAGCTGGAATCGCACCGACAACCAGGAACGTCTCCGTCGTAGGGCTCATAGCAGTGCCCCCTGCAGGACGTCTGAGGAACCACTGAGGAAAACACAGAAAATCACGGCTTGTGCGAAAGAAGAACGAGTCTGAGGCTTCAGTGGAACACAATGAACAGAAGACGTCGGATGTCAGCTGTTAGCATCAGTCAGATGTTAGCCGTTAGCATCAGTCAGATGTTAGCCGTTAGCATCAGTCAGATGTTAGCTGTTAGCATCAGTCAGATGTTAGCCGTTAGCATCAGTCGGATGTTAGCTGTTAGCATCAGTCAGATGTTAGCCGTTAGCATCAGTCGGATGTCATCCATTAGCATCAGTCAGATGTTAGCCGTTAGCATCAGTCAGATGTTAGCCGTTAGCATCAGTCAGATGTTAGCCGTTAGCATCAGTCAGATGTTAGCCGTTAGCATCAGTCGGATGTCATCCATTAGCATCAGTCAGATGTTAGCCATTAGCATCTGTCGGGTGTTAGCCGTTAGCATCAGTCGGATGTCAGCCGTTAGCATCAGTCGGATGTCAGCCATTAGCATCAATCGGATGTTAGCCATTAGCATCAGTCGGATGTTAGCCGTTAGCATCAGTCGGATGTCATCCATTAGCATCAGTCAGATGTTAGCCGTTAGCATCAGTCAGATGTTAGCCGTTAGCATCAGTCAGATGTTAGCTGTTAGCATCAGTCAGATGTTAGCTGTTAGCATCAGTCAGATGTTAGCTGTTAGCATCAGTCAGATGTTAGCCGTTAGCATCAGTCGGATGTCATCCATTAGCATCAGTCAGATGTTAGCCGTTAGCATCAGTCAGATGTTAGCCGTTAGCATCAGTCAGATGTTAGCCGTTAGCATCAGTCGGATGTCATCCATTAGCATCAGTCAGATGTTAGCCATTAGCATCTGTCGGGTGTTAGCCGTTAGCATCAGTCGGATGTCAGCCGTTAGCATCAGTCGGATGTCAGCCGTTAGCATCAATCGGATGTTAGCCATTAGCATCAGTCGGATGTTAGCCATTAGCATCAGTGAATTTTAGCCACTGGCATCAGTCAGATATCGGCCATTAGCATCAGTCGGATGTCAGCCGTTAGCATCAGTCGGATGTTAGCCATTAGCATCAGTCGGCCGTTAGCCATTAGCATCAGTCGGACGTTAGCCATTAGCATCAGTCAGATGTCAGCCGTTAGCATCAGTCAGATGTCAGCCGTTAGCATCAGTCGGATGTCAGCCGTTAGCATCAGTCGGGTGTTATCCGTTAGCATCAGTCAGATGTTAGCCGTTAGCATCAGTCGGGTGTTATCCGTTAGCATCAGTTGGATGTTAGCCATTAGCATCAGTCGGGTGTTATCCGTTAGCATCAGTTGGATGTTAGCCATTAGCATCAGTCGATGTTAGCCATTAGCATCAGTCGGTGTTAGCCATTAGCATCAGTCGGTGTTAGCCGTTAGCATCAGTCAGATGTTAGCCGTTAGCATCAGTCAGATGTTAGCTGTTAGCATCAGTCAGATGTTAGCCGTTAGCATCAGTCGGATGTTAGCTGTTAGCATCAGTCAGATGTTAGCCGTTAGCATCAGTCGGATGTCATCCATTAGCATCAGTCAGATGTTAGCCGTTAGCATCAGTCAGATGTTAGCTGTTAGCATCAGTCAGATGTTAGCCGTTAGCATCAGTCAGATGTTAGCCGTTAGCATCAGTCGGATGTCATCCATTAGCATCAGTCAGATGTTAGCCATTAGCATCTGTCGGGTGTTAGCCGTTAGCATCAGTCGGATGTCAGCCGTTAGCATCAGTCGGATGTCAGCCATTAGCATCAATCGGATGTTAGCCATTAGCATCAGTCGGATGTTAGCCGTTAGCATCAGTCGGATGTCATCCATTAGCATCAGTCAGATGTTAGCCGTTAGCATCAGTCAGATGTTAGCCGTTAGCATCAGTCAGATGTTAGCTGTTAGCATCAGTCAGATGTTAGCTGTTAGCATCAGTCAGATGTTAGCTGTTAGCATCAGTCAGATGTTAGCCGTTAGCATCAGTCGGATGTCATCCATTAGCATCAGTCAGATGTTAGCCGTTAGCATCAGTCGGATGTCAGCCGTTAGCATCAGTCGGATGTCAGCCGTTAGCATCAATCGGATGTTAGCCATTAGCATCAGTCGGATGTTAGCCATTAGCATCAGTGAATTTTAGCCACTAGCATCAGTCAGATATCGGCCATTAGCATCAGTCGGATGTCAGCCGTTAGCATCAGTCGGATGTTATCCATTAGCATCAGTCGGCCGTTAGCCATTAGCATCAGTCGGACGTTAGCCATTAGCATCAGTCAGATGTCAGCCGTTAGCATCAGTCAGATGTCAGCCGTTAGCATCAGTCGGATGTCAGCCGTTAGCATCAGTCGGGTGTTATCCGTTAGCATCAGTCAGATGTTAGCCGTTAGCATCAGTCGGGTGTTATCCGTTAGCATCAGTTGGATGTTAGCCATTAGCATCAGTCGATGTTAGCCATTAGCATCAGTCGGTGTTAGCCATTAGCATCAGTCGGATGTCAGCCATTAGCATCAGTCGGTGTTAGCCGTTAGCATCAGTCGGATGTCAGCTGTTAGCATCAGTTGGATGTTAGCCGTTAGCATCAGTCGGATGTTAGCCGTTAGCATCAGTCGGTGTTAGCCGTTAGCATTAGTTGGTGTTAGCCGTTAGCGCAGAGGCAGGATTGGTCTCACACAGTCTACATTCGTTTGAGAAAATGTCCCGCAGTGTTAAAGCCTCACCCTTGTCCTTCCACCTCTGCAGCTCCAGACCCAGTCCCAGACCCAGACCCAGGACCAGAGCGACCATCGAGATCGCCAGCGCCACCACCTGGAGACGAGCGCAATTACACCGTCACAATCAACAAGCGCAGAATCCCAGAGAACATTCTACAGGCCCTTTAACCTGTGACGTGTCCAGCAGGGGGCGCCTGGAGCCAATGAAGAAAATGTTTGAACGATTGTCTCACATTAGATCTAAATTCTATGGTTTGAAGTGTTGGAAAAAAGCAACACATTTGAATTTCCAGAGTAAAAGGTCAGTTAGTTTGCTTTTCTGTAACAAACGATGGACAAAATACAGTTTTCTCGTCTTAAAATTGTATTTTAGCTTCAAAAGAATCTAATTTATGGAACAGTATCTAATATATCTGTAGATAAAATGAAAAATGATTGTGGGCTCAACATTTCTGAGTATTTTTCCAGTAAAACCCATAAATCTGGATTGTTCTTCATCAAAAATGCAAAGAGTTGATGATAATTTGCTCAAACATGATGTAAAATACAATAATAAATGTGTTTAAGCCTCTGATGTCACTCAGAGTGGTATTTATTTTCCAAAATCATCTAAACATTTCAGATTTTGTGAAATTCCCAGTTTCTCGGTGAATCACATCATGTTCCACTCAGACTTTTTCCTTCGTTTTTGTTACAGACGTTTAAAGGGGCTGCACTGACACACAGGGAGGGGCCCCTGACACACAGGGAGGGGCCTCTGACACACAGGGAGGGGCCCCTGACACACAGGGAGGGGCCCCTGACACACAGGGAGGGGCCTCTGACACACAGGGAGGGGCCTCTGACACACAGGGAGGGGCCTCTGACACACAGGGAGGGGCCTCTGACACACAGGGAGGGGCCTCTGACACACAGGGAGGGGCCTCTGACACACAGGGGCGGGGCCTCTGACGCACGGGGCGGGGCCTCTGACACACAGGGGCGGGGCCTCTGACACACAGGGGCGGGGCCTCTGACACACAGGGAGGGGCCTCTGACACACAGGGAGGGGCCTCTGACACACAGGGAGGGGCCCCTGACACACAGGGAGGGGCCTCTGACACACAGGGAGGGGCCTCTGACACACAGGGAGGGGCCCCTGACACACAGGGAGGGGCCCCTGACACACAGGGAGGGGCCTCTGACACACAGAGAGGGGCCTGGTTGTCAGGGCGGTTCAGTTCTGTGGAAAACTGAAACCCAGGGGTCGAGAGTTCAGACGACGCTCAGGAGCCGCCGTCGTCTGAGAAGAGTTTTATTCGACGGAAAAAGGAAACTCGAGTAAACAGTTTTGTAAAATCAGATTCCCGGCGTCACGTGCATGAGACGTGTTGTGGTTTGTGGTTTAATTAAATGTCCTTTATCTCCCCCTGCCGTCGCCTATCATGCTAGCACAGCTCAGCAGCGAGAAACTACTTTCACTTTACATTTTACCCTTTAAAGTTCATTTGAGCAAAACAAAAGTCCAGGGACAAAAAAGAGGCAAAAAGAAAAGCAAAGAAACACATTTATCAGTTTGTGCTTCTCGTCATCGACTCTGGACGTTCAGCCGTCGACGGTGAATCGATGGTAAATCATTCCCGGTGCAGCTTTTCTCACGATGACACTTTACGTTAGCGACGCTAGCTCTGGAGACGTTACAGGAGTAAGTGTTAGCTGTGTCAGTAAACGGGTCATTAATGAAGGTGAAATAGCTCGGTTATTCTGGCGGGACACTAGATTTTTAATTATTTTATTCCTTTTTATCGACATTTGATAAAAACAAACTAAAAATAAACTAAACTGAGCTGCTGGACGTGTTCGACATGAAAAGAAAGCTGTGACCCACTTATTCTGGGATGAATCAGAGTCAGTTTTACTCCAAAAGCACACATTTAAAAATTACACTGAAATAAAAAAAAAAGTAATAGGACTTTTATCTGGATTCAACTGGACTTTTTTACTTTATTACACGTCCATAAAACACATTTTTTGTTAAATTATCTTCAGCTTTAAAAGAGGAATCATCAAAACAAACAAAAGCTGAAAGTGTCAATCAGACAAACTCTACAGACACAGCTTCACTTCTTCATAGATTTAACAAAGAAAATGTGGGCGGAGCTTAAAGTCTGCTGTTCCTGTGGGCGGAGCTTGTTTCAGTGGAATCAGAGTAAATCAGACACAAAACTCCAGAGTCTGAGCTTCACAAAGAGTCAGACAGTTGTGCTTGACACATTTTAAAAACAGACTAAATCTACAGAACTGAGGAAATTATAGCTATGAATAAAAATAAGTTATTTTTACATTTCAAAAATGGGAATTAATAAGATGGGATTGAAAAAGTATGATTCTGAATTCTAAACAGTCTGCATCATTTTCCTTTGTATAAATGTTTGCTAAATGATTATGAGGATCATGTTTGATTGTATATCATGGGAGGAGTCGATGGGAAAACTTCAAGGGTCCAGTATTATTCGTCTTGTGTCGTCTTGTGTTGTTTGTCAATTCATCTTGTTTTTGTTGAATTGGTTCGTGTTGTCCAACTTTTATTATTATTTTCATACCTGTATGTTTGTTTTTTTTTTGCTATTATAATTGAGTTGTTTATTTTTTATGGTCATTTTAATTTAAATTTATAAAAAAAAAATGTTTCAATTATTAAGTTGTAATCTGTATTATTTTTTGTTTGTTTGTTTGTGTTCAGTCATTTGTCTGTCTAGTGTCAAAAATGGCACAAATGTAAGATTTGATACAAAGAGCTGAATAAAAATAGTTAATTGCAAAAAAAAAAAAGAGTCAGACAATCGTTTGTGTCAAAGGATCAGGACCAGCTTCAGTTTGAGGCTCGTTTTAGTCCCACGTTTGAGGAAGAACAGAGCGCCGCGTCAACGTCGCTAGCGCTCCTCGTTAGCGTAGCCTCGTACACTCGTAGATGGAGCTGGAAATGTGCAATTTAAATGTCTTTTTTTTTCTTATTCACGGAGCGAGGGAGTCCACGAGTCGATGGGCGTCATTTATCGTGGTTTGGGCAGGTCCTGGTCCTGGAGGCGTCGGAAAAACCCGACACGGACGAGATTTTGACGCTAAACGCAGCGCATCAGCCGAGCTACAAACCCCGGAGGACTTTGAACGTCGACTGGGACTCAGACCAATGTCGAGGGGCATTTTTGGAATAAAAAAATGTCCATAACGTCTTAGTGATCCACGAATGCTAACTTTAGCTGCGGGCTAAAGCTGCCGCGACGCTAGCACCGCTGGCTATATTTTAAAGTGCCTCTGACAGGTTGAAATACACATTTAACTAAAATGCAGTGAAGATAAATATATTCAAATTTCTACAAAAATCTTTACAAATTTTACCACAGTTTAGCTGTTTTTTAGGTTTTAAATTTTACTTCCTGGTTGTAAAGTATGACATCACACTAGGAAATCACCATAGCAACCACACTGTTCAGTGGCCAAACTCATCTAATGTCACAGATTTTGTTCATTTGACAAAGAGAAATAAATGTGACACCTTTATTTTGTTGAATCAAAGTATAAACGGTCAAAAAAGTTGTTTCTTTTGTGTAAATTATGTTTGACCTTTGTCTCACAGTGTGATGTCATCAGTTTGTTTACTTCCTGTAGTTTTTTCGACAGATTTTTTCAACTTTTCTCCACAAATAGCGACTTGATTGGTGTAAAACTATAATTTATATTTACAACATGTATTAATGCACTGAATGAAGTCAAAATTAGAAAATCATAAAAACCCGTCATACGCCCTTTAACTTCTGACACAACCATTGACTTTTTCTGAGGAAGCCCCGGGTCAAAGGTCGTTAAACTCAGCTGCGACTCGACTGGAATCAGTTTAAAACACACACGATTCACTGGGAAACATATTAGACGAAAGAAAAAGATTAATTTCCCATCGAATCGACAGACGGTCCCCGCACCAGGCCATGCCCCCTGATAGTGAAGTCAATTTGTTTTTGTGGTGCCCAAAATCACAACAGTTTCCTTGAGCTCAGGATAAAGTCGATGTGACGGTTCTCAAAATGTCCTAATTCTGACTTAGTTCGATGGGAGGGCACCTGTGACAGTTATTTACTGTAGTTTTGCATCTGTGAAGTTTCAGTTTGTGAAGAAATTCTGAAAAATAAAAGTTTAAAACCACAGGAAGTGACTGAGTTCTAAAACAGAATCCCTCCCTCTGTGATGTCATCAAAACGCGACGCGCCGTGAAAAATACAAATACAGTTTACAAACGACTGACACAACTTTTTGAAACTTTAAAGTGTCATTCAACAAAATAAAGGTGTTATTATTTGTAAAATCATAACTATTGTGTCATTTATGTGGGTTTTGGGTCTTATTTTGAGAACGGTTGCTATGGTAACGGCTGTAGAATCACCTCTAACTGTGTCATGTCCAACCAGGAAGTGACGTCATGAACTTTACGAAAACTGTCAAACTGGGGACAAATGGGCAAAATGTTTCGTCAAATCTTAAACATGATCATGTTCAGTGCGTTTGGGTCAAATGTTCCGTACTGACTTTAAAGGGCACGTCTCGGTTTAAGACGAACTTTCACTAAAACAAAGTCGACGTCACGAGATTCAAGATTTAACCAAAGATTTTCACGTTCTTCTCCAGTTCATGACGTCACTTCCTGTCGAACGCGACACAAACATGACACGGTTATAGGTCATTCCGCAGCTGTTACCGTAGCAACCAGACTGTTACCGTAGCAACCAGACTGTTACCATAGCAACCAGAATGTAAACAAGGGCCACATCCACACACACGACACAGTAGTTGAGCTGACCATAAATAACCCGTGATAAGACTTTATTTTGTCGAACGATGGTTTAAACGTGTCTCTGTCGCCTTTTGATGACATCACAGAGGGATTCGGCGCCACTTCCCGTCGTTTCACACAAAATTGTCGTGACACGCGCTCACCTCAGATGCCCTCCCACCAAACTGAGCCGCGGAAAGTCAAACCAGATTAAACTTTAAACTTTACTCACGATGATCTTCTTCCTTTTCGTCGCCTCCTGCAGGAGCCCCATGTCCTCAGCCCGGTCCAGGACCTCAGGACCTCAGAACCTCAGACCCAGAACCTCAGGACCTCAGACCCAGTCCAGACCCGGCTCAGATCCTCAGAACCCGGTTCAGACTCTCAGATTCAGGCTAAAATCTAGGTTCAGATCAGATCCTCAATCCTGGCTCAGATCTTGGCTCAGAACCCGGCTCAGACTCTTAGATCCTCAGATCCTGGCTCAGATCCTCAGATCCTCAGATCCTGGCTCAGATCCTCAGAACCTCAGACCCTCAGACCCAGTCCAGACTCTCAGGACCTCAGATCCTCAGAACCCGGTCCAGACTCTCAGATTCTGGCTAAAATCTAGGTTCAGATCAGATCCTCAGATCCTGGCTCAGATCCTCAGAACCTCAGACCCAGTCCAGACCTGGCTCAGACTCTCAGTTTCTGGCTCAGACTCTCAGATCCTGAAATCCTGGCTCAAATCCTGAAGTCCCGGCTCAGACTCTCAGATCTCGGCTCAGATCCTGAAATCCTGGCTCAGATCTTGGCTCAGACCCTCAGACTCTCAGACTCTCAGATCCCGGCTCAGATCCTGAAGTCCCGGTTCAGATCTTGGGTAGAATCCCAGCTCAGATCCTGAAGTCCCGGCTCAGATCTTGGGTAGAATCCTGGCTCAGATCTCGGCTCAGACCCTCAGACTCTCAGACTCTCAGATCCCGGCTCAGGTCTTGGGTAGAATCTCGGCTCAGATCTTGCGCTCCGGCCTCAGAGCCTCAGGTGGACTTTGGACCATGTGACCAGGAGATAAGAGCTGATTGGTCGAGAGCAGAGCGTTTAATCTCACGTTTTACGCTTCTGTAAAGTGTGACCTCAAAAGGCAGTAAAAACACAGTTTGTCACGACTCCTCGGTTCAAAGACCTGAGCCTCGTTTGGTGCACTTTATTCACTTTATTTTATTGATTTGAGCCACTTTAAAATCCAAACCACACACAAACTACACGAGGAACAGTTTATACCGGCCTCCTGCTGGTGCCAGAGTCATGGGCCGGCCTCCTGCTGGTGCCAAAGTCATGGGCCGGCCTCCTGCTGGTGCCAGAGTCATGGACCAGAGTCATGGACTGGCCTCCTGCTGGTGCCAGAGTCATGGACCGGCCTCCTGCTGGTGCCAGAGTCATGGGCCGGCCTCCTGCTGGTGCCAGAGTCATGGGCTGGCCTCCTGCTGGTGCCAGAGTCATGGACCAGAGTCATGGACTGGCCTCCTGCTGGTGCCAGAGTCATGGACCGGCCTCCTGCTGGTGCCAGAGTCATGGGCCGGCCTCCTGCTGGTGCCAGAGTCATGGGCTGGCCTCCTGCTGGTGCCAGAGTC
This sequence comes from Rhinogobius similis, assembly GCA_019453435.1. Lineage (NCBI taxonomy): Eukaryota > Metazoa > Chordata > Actinopteri > Gobiiformes > Gobiidae > Rhinogobius > Rhinogobius similis. The sequence goes on along the minus strand of CM033620.1, from coordinate 6,056,819 downwards.
ATGGACCGGCCTCCTGCTGGTGCCAGAGTCAGAGTCATGGGCCGGCCTCCTGCTGGTGCCAGAGTCATGGGCCGGCCTCCTGCTGGTGCCAGAGTCATGGGCCGGCCTCCTGCTGGTGCCAGAGTCAGAGTCATGGGCCGGCCTCCTGCTGGTGTCAGAGTCATGGGCCGGCCTCCTGCTGGTGCCAGAGTCATGGGCCGGCCTCCTGCTGGTGCCAGAGTCAGAGTCATGGACTGGCCTCCTGCTGGTGCCAGAGTCATGGACCGGCCTCCTGCTGGTGCCAGAGTCAGGGCCCGGCCTCCTGCTGGTGCCAGAGTCATGGGCCAGAGTCATGGACCGGCCTCCTGCTGGTGCCAGAGTCATGGACCGGCCTCTTGCTGGTGCCAGAGTCATGGGCCGGCCTCCTGCTGGTGTCAGAGTCATGGGCCGGCCTCCTGCTGGTGCCAGAGTCAGAGTCATGGGCCGGCCTCCTGCTGGTGTCAGAGTCATGGGCCGGCCTCCTGCTGGTGCCAGAGTCATGGGCCGGCCTCCTGCTGGTGCCAGAGTCAGAGTCATGGACCGGCCTCCTGCTGCTGCCAGAGTCAGGACTAAACATGGACCGGCCTCCTGCTGGTGCCAGAGTCAGAGTCATGGACCGGCCTCCTGCTGCTGCCAGAGTCAGGGCCCGGCCTCCTGCTGGTGCCAGAGTCATGGACCGGCCTCCTGCTGGTGCCAGAGTCAGGGCCCGGCCTCCTGCTGGTGCCAGAGTCATGGACCGGCCTCCTGCTGGTGCCAGAGTCAGGGCCCGGCCTCCTGCTGGTGCCAGAGTCATGGACCAGAGTCATGGGCCGGCCTCCTGCTGGTGCCAGAGTCATGGACCGGCCTCCTGCTGGTGCCAGAGTCATGGGCTGGCCTCCTGCTGGTGCCAGAGTCATGGCCCGGCCTCCTGCTGGTGCCAGAGTCATGGGCCAGAGTCATGGGCCGGCCTCCTTCAGTTTTTTGCAGCTAAAATCAGGCCATTTTTGTCGTTTTTTGGTTTTTGTTGTGTTTTTGTTGTGTTTGGTGCCATTTTTTCTCGTGTTTTGTGTTTGTTACATTTCTTTGCATTTTTCAGTTTTTTATGTTGGTTTTTGTTGTGCTTTTGTTTCCGTCTTCGTGCTTTGTTCCATTGACTCTACTCTCTCTGCACCAGATGAACTGTCCCTCGTGCCTGGAGGAACTCTCTCTGCACCAGATGAACTGTTCCTCGTGCCTGGAGGAACTCTCTCTGCACCAGATGAACTGTTCCTCGTGCCTGGAGGAACTCTCTCTGCACCAGATGAACTGTCCCTCGTGCCTGGAGGAACTCTCTCTGCACCAGATGAACTGTCCCTCGTGCCTGGAGGAACTCTCTCTGCACCAGATGAACTGTCCCTCGTGCCTGGAGGAACTCTCTCTGCACCAGATGAACTGTCCCTCGTGCCTGGAGGAACTCTCTCTGCACCAGATGAACTGTTCCTCGTCTGCCTGGAGGAACTCTCTCTGCACCAGATGAACTGTCCCTCGTGCCTGGATGAACTCTCTCTGCACCAGATGAACTGTCCCTCGTGCCTGGAGGAACTCTCTCTGCACCAGATGAACTGTCCCTCGTGCCTGGATGAACTCTCTCTGCACCAGATGAACTGTCCCTCGTGCCTGGAGGAACTCTCTCTGCACCAGATGAACTGTCCCTCGTGCCTGGATGAACTCTCTCTGCACCAGATGAACTGTCCCTCGTCTGCCTCTAACAATCTACATAAACACTTGTGTCTAACTCTGCTCTGGTGTTACTCACGTGGGTTCAACCAAAACAGTTTGTGAAGTTTGGAGGCTAACGCTAACTCTGAGGCTAATGCTAACCTCTAACACTGAGGCTAACGCTAACTCTCAGGCTAACTTCTAACACTAGGGCTAATGCTAACTTCTAACACTGAGGCTAACGCTAACTCTGAGGCTAATGCTAACCTCTAACACTGAGGCTAACGCTAACTCTCAGGCTAACTTCTAACACTGGGGCTAATGCTAACTTCTAACACTGAGGCTAACGCTAACTCTGAGGCTAATGCTAACCTCTAACACTGAGGCTAACGCTAACTCTCAGGCTAACTTTAAGGCTAACTTCTAACACTGGGGCTAATGCTAACTTCTAACACTGAGGCTAATGCTAACTGTGAGGCTAATGCTAAATCTGAGGCTAATGCTAATACTGAGGCAAACGCTAACTTCTAACACTGAGGCTAACACCAACTCTGTGGCTGACGCTAACTCTGAGGCTAACGCTAACTCTGAGGCTAATGCTAACCTCTAACACTGAGGCTAACGCTAACTCTCAGGCTAACTTTAAGGCTAACTTTAAGGCTAACTTCTAACATTGGGGCTAACGCTAACTTCTAACACTGAGGCTAACGCTAACTCTGAGGCTAATGCTAAATCTGAGGCTAATGATAACACTGAGGCAAATGCTAACTTCTAACACTGAGGCTAACACTAACACTGAGGGTAACGCTAACTCTGAGGCTAACACCAACTCTGTGGCTGACGCTAACTCTGAGGCTAACGCTAACTCTGAGGCTAATGCTAACTCTCCCATTGGCTGTGGTACATTGTTTCTTTATTTGTTTGTTTCCACGTGAACGTCGATGTGTCGAGAGAGAAAACTGACCAAAAAACAAATTTAAAAATTAGTTTAGCCTTAAATCATTTAGTTAATCTGTTCATTAAATCTGTTTAATTAAAGCCTAAATGTGATAAAAGTCTTAAATTGTTGTAAATGTTGAATTAAACTTAAACAGAGAAAAGTGACTAAAACAATCAAACAACGACACTTTAATTTGTTTTTATTTGACAAAAACTAAATCAAGATTCACAAGAAAATATACGTCGTCAGAAGCGTCTGTTTGAGCCGCGAGCAGAACGCGAAGGTCGGCTCTGCGGAGCGGCGGCCCACGAGGGGAGGAGCCGGTCGAAGAGGGGGCGGAGCCATAAACAGCTGTGAGTTTAAAGACGCACTGTGGGACATTCAAGGCAGAGCAGAGTCCTTCAGTCGTAAGAGATCTGAGCCAGGACTAAACCAGGACTAAACCAGGACTAAACCAGGACTGAACCAGGTCTAAACCAGGTCTAAACCAGGACTAAACCAGGACTAAACCAGGTCTAAACCAGGACTAAACAAGGTCTGAGCCAGGACTAAACCAGGACTAAACCAGGTCTAAACCAGGACTAAACCAGGTCTAAACCAGGTCTGAGCCAGGACTAAACCAGGACTAAACCAGGTCTAAACCAGGTCTAAACCAGGACTGAGCCAGGACTAAACCAGGACTAAACCAGGACTAAACCAGGTCTAAACCAGGACTAAACCAGGACTAAAATAAGACTAAACCAGGACTAAACCAGGACTAAAATAAGACTAAACCAAAACTAAACCAGGACTAAACCGGGACTAAACCAGGTCTAAACGACTGAAGATGTTCAGGTGGAACATCCCTAATCTCCATGGAGACAGGTTGTGCTCACCACAAAAGTTCCACAGTGCGCCTTTAAACCTGGGACTCTCTTTCTAATCAAAGGTGAAGCTCCTCAGACCGAGACGCGCTTCACGTTTCTGCCGTGAATCATCAGACCTTCTGAACAGGACCAGAGAGATCGTCGCCATGGCAACCCACAGCTCCGGCGGCCATGTTGTGACTGTAAAACTGACCCAGGGCTGTATCTGAAACACTCTGATAACTGGACGTTTTCATGTTTTATACTTGATCTGAGGCCCGTGTTCGACTTTTTTATTTTTGTTTCATTTTAGGAAATACATTCTTCTTCTACAGATCCTTCCAGCGGCGCCTGGGGCTTGTGTTTACGTTCTATTCATTCGTTTAAAGGGCGTATGACGGGTTTTTAGGATTTTCTAATTTTGACATCATTCAGTGCATTAATACCTGTTGTAAATATAAATTATAGTTTTACACCAATCAAGTAACTGTTTGTGGAGAAAAGTTGAAAAATCTGTCGACAATTACAGGAAGTAAACAAAGTGATGACATCACACTGGGGAGACAAAGGTTATGCATAATTTACACAAAATAAACTACTTTTTTGACCCTTTAAACATTGATTCAACAAAATAAAATTGTTCACGTGTGTTTTTCTTTGTCAAATGAACAAAATCTGTGACATTAGATGAGTTTGGCCACTGAACAGTGTGGTAGCTATGGTGATTTCCTAGTGTGATGTCATACTTTACAACCAGGAAGTAACATTTAAAACCTAAAAAACAGCTAAACTGGGGTTAAATTTGTAAAGATTTTAGTAGAAATTTGAATATATTTATCTTAACTGCATTTTAGTTAAATGTGTGTTTCAACCTGTCAGAGGCCCTTTAAACCTGTCAGAGGCCCTTTAAACCTGTCATAGGCCCTTTAAACCTGTCATAGGCCCTTTAAACCTGTCATAGGCCCTTTAAACCTGTCATAGGCCCTTTAAACCTGTCATAGGCCCTTTAAATGGAGCAGAGAATATAACCCTGTTCTGTTTGTGTCTGTGCTTTTTACATCGAGTGAAAACTGTCCGTGTCTGGTTCCTGTAGATTCACTTTAGCTTTGGTCAAACTGTTGTGTCCCGCTGGGTTTGTGGTGCTTTATTGTCCAGAAGGCGACTGTCACGATTATTTTAGTAGTCAGTGATTATTTCTATTGTATATTTAATCTTTTTATCAATTAACGGTTGAAATATGGGACTGAAGTCTTCTAGAGAAAGAATATTTATGAATAAAGTGTATTATTGATAAAAATCATCAGTAATCCATTCTATTTTGACATTTTTATATATTACTGTCACAATTTTTCTTATAAAACTCTTTGGACGTGTGTTTTAGACGGTTTTGTTCAGTTAACGATGAGTCAAATATCAATGTTCACCGTCGACTGGTTGTGATTAGTCAGTTAATGGCTGCAGCCTCAGTCCAGAATAACACTAGAGCCAACAAATGTTTATTACAAGGTTGTTAGCATGTATGCTAATCCACGCTAATCTAACAATCTACATAAACACTTGTGTCTAACTCTGCTCTGGTGTTACTCACGTGGGTTCAACCAAAACAGTTTGTGAAGTTTGGAGGCTAACGCTAAATCTGAGGCTAATGCTAACCTCTAACACTGAGTCTAACGCTAACTCTCAGGCTAACTCTATCTCTGAGGCTAAGGCTAACTCTGAGGCTCACTCTAAGGCTAATGATAACACTGGGGCTAATGCTAACTTCTAACACTGAGGCTAGCGCTAACTCTGAGGCTAACTCTATCTCTGAGGCTAACTCTGAGGCTCACTCTAAGGCTAATGATAACACTGGGGCTAATGCTAACTTCTAACACTGAGGCCAGTGCTAACTCTGAGGCTAATGCTAAATCTGAGGCTAATGCTAATACTGCGGCTAACGCTAAGTCTGCGGCTGACGCTAACTCTGAGGCTAATGCTAACGCTCCCATTGGAAATGCATTGATGCTAACTCCTGGAATGGTTCGGGCTAATGGAACGCAGCGTTTTGTTCACAAACTCTGGAGAGAAAAACGATGGACGCTGCTGTGACACAAACATTCTGCCTGAAACACACACAAAAAGCTGAGTTTTTGTTCATAATTCAGATAAATCGTCCTCAGACACAGACCGAGCACCAAACACACCACTGTTTATCCATTTAAACCCTTTGTTTTCTATTAGAATGTTGATACTTTTACAGTCACAAGATGGCCGCCGTAATCACCACGGCGACAGAACACGATCTCTCTGGTGTCATTAAACCTCTTTCACTTTATGAGCTTATATTTCGTACGTTGTGTTTTAAATATGTGGCGGCTTTAGTCGTCGGGTTCGAAGGTCTGCATCCGGGTCTTGAGCCTCAGGACCTGGACCTGGGTCATGTTGGTGGATCTGAACAGGTCCAGACCCGTCAGGATCTCGATGTCCCGGACCCGGGCCGTGTGCATCTGCAGCAGCTCCTCCACCCACTGCGACTCGGGCTCGGCGTTCTGCAACGAGAGGGAACCAGAACCGGGTCAGAACCGGGTCAGAGCAGGGTCAGAACCAGGTCAGAACCAGGTCAGAACTGGTCAGACCGGGTCATAACAGGGTCAGAACCAGGTCAGAACGGGTCAGAGCAGGGTCAGAACCAGGTCAGAACCAGGTCAGAACCAGGTCAGAACTGGTCAGACCGGGTCATAACAGGGTCAGAACCAGGTCAGAATGGGTCAGAGCAGGGTCAGAACCAGGTCAGAACCAGGTCAGAACCAGGTCAGAACCAGGTCAGAACTGGTCAGACCGGGTCATAACAGGGTCAGAACCAGGTCAGTATCAGGTTTGAACGGGGTCAGAACCGGGTCAGAGCTAGGTATTAACAAGATCTAAACCAGGTCTAAACCGGGTCAGAGCCGGGTCAGAACCAGGTCTTAACAAGATCTAAACCAGGTCTAAACCGGGTCAGAACGGGTCAGTATCAGGTCTGAACCAGGTCTGAGACTCGGGCTCAGTGTTCTGCAACGAGAAGAAACGGGTCAGAATCAAGTCAGAATCAGGTCTAAACCGGGTCAGAACCAGGACCGAGACTTGAGCTCAGCGTTCTGCATCGAGAGAAGAAGAAAAGGGTCAGAACCAGGACTAAACCAGGAATAAAACCGGGTCTAAACCAGGACTAAAACAATAACAGATAAAATATTTCTTTCTCTTTGGTCGATTGGTTGGGGGCCGGCTCACATGCTTGGGTGGGCCTGATCTGGCCCGCGGGCCTGCTGATCTGATCCGTGAGTGTGTGACTCCCGTGTGAGTCACGTGTGTTTGTTTTCATACCAGAGGGTCCTGGTGTCTCCCTCGTTTCCTCACCCGTCTGTCTCCCGTCTGCGTGTCCAAACATTTACGCTCGGCCGTGACTTACCGGGTTCACCGTGTGGGCCGCGCGCCACATCTGCATCGCACCCGTCATAACAAGAGTCACCAACGATTCACCCGCAACACTTGACCCACTTCAGCAGCTTCAAACGCTTCACCTGTAAACGCTCAAGGACCGAGTGCCGTTAGACCTGGTTTAGTCCTGGTTTAGTCCTGGTTTAGTCCTGGTTTGGTCCTGGTTTAGACCTGGTTTAGTCCTGGTTTAGTCCTGGTTTAGTCCTGGTTTAGTCCTGGTTTAGTCCTGGTTTAGACCTGGTTTAGACCTGGTTTAGTCCTGGTTTAGTCCTGGTTTAGTCCTGGTTTAGACCTGGTTTAGTCCTGGTTTAGTCCTGGTTTAGTCCTGGTTTAGTCCTGGTTTAGTCCTGGTTTAGACCTGCTTTAGTCCTGGTTTAGACCTGGTTTAGTCCTGGTTTGGACCTGCTTTAGCCCTGGTTTAGACCTGGTTTAGTCCTGGTTTGGACCTGCTTTAGCCCTGGTTTAGACCTGGTTTAGACCTGGTTTAGTCCTGGTTTGGACCTGCTTTAGCCCTGGTTTAGACCTGGTTTAGTCCTGGTTTAGACCTGCTTTAGTCCTGGTTTAGTCCTGGTTTAGTCCTGCTTTAGTCCTGGTTTAGACCTGGTTTAGTCCTGGTTTAGTCCTGGTTTAGTCCTGGTTTAGACCTGGTTTAGTCCTGGTTTAGCCCTGGTTTAGACCTGCTTTAGTCCTGGTTTAGTCCTGGTTTGGACCTGCTTTAGCCCTGGTTTAGACCTGGTTTAGTCCTGGTTTAGACCTGGTTTGGACCTGCTTTAGCCCTGGTTTAGACCTGGTTTAGTCCTGGTTTAGTCCTGGTTTAGACCTGGTTTAGTCCTGGTTTAGCCCTGGCTCAGACCTGGTTTAGTCCTGGTTTAGACCTGGTTTAGACCTGGTTTAGTCCTGGTTTGGACCTGCTTTAGCCCTGGTTTAGACCTGGTTTAGTCCTGGTTTGGACCTGCTTTAGACCTGGTTTAGACCTGGTTTAGTCCTGGTTTAGTCCTGATTTAGTCCTGGTTCAGTCCTGGTTTTACAAGAAATGGATAAACCTGCTTTTTAGTCCTGGTTTAGTCCTGGTTTAGTCCTGGTTTAGTCCTGGTTTAGACCTGGTTTAGACCTGGTTTAGTCCTGGTTTAGACCTGCTTTAGTCCTGGTTTAGTCCTGGTTTAGTCCTGGTTTAGACCTGGTTTAGTCCTGGTTTAGTCCTGGTTTAGTCCTGGTTTAGTCCTGGTTTAGACCTGGTTTAGTCCTGGTTTAGTCCTGGTTTAGCCCTGGCTCAGACCTGGTTTAGTCCTGGTTTAGTCTTGGTTTAGTCCTGGTTTGGACCTGCTTTAGTCCTGGTTCAGCCCAAATACTTTTTACAAGAAATGGATAAATCTTTCTTTTTAGTGATGTTTTAGTCAATTTAGTCATGTTTTGTCACTTCTAGTCCCGTTTTTTGTCACTTTTAGACGCTTTTTCTCACTTCTCACTTTAGCCTCGTTTTTGTCGCTCTCGACCTTTTCCCTGTCTGTATTTGTGTCTTTAATCTCAAACAGACAGACAGACAGATTTTTTGTCACTTTCAGCCATGATTTGTCACTTTTTATTCATATTTTAGTCAATTTAGTCATGTTTTATCACTTCTAGCCTCGTTTTTGTCACTTTTAGTCATGATTTGTCACTTTTTATTCATATTTTAGTCAATTTAGTCATGTTTTGTCTCTTCTAGCCTTGTTTTTGTCATTTTAAGACATGTTTTGTCACTTCTACCCTACTTTTTGTCACTTTCAGTCATGATTTGTCACTTTTTATTCTCTTTTTAGTCAATTTAGTCATTTTTTGTCACTTCTAACCTCGTTTTTGTCACTTTTTGGTGCATTGTATTACTTTAAGTCATGTTTTTGCCACTTTTAGCCTCGTTTTTGTCGCTCTCGGCCTTTTCCCTGTCCGTATTTGTGTCTTTAATCTCAAACAGACAGATGTGTGTCTCGTTTTGGGCCCTTTTGGAGCGGCTCTGACTCTTTAGCTGGTTTGGTTTCTGTGACCTTTGAAGAAGAGGCCGAGACGCGTTTCATGGAAAACTCTGTGACAGACGGTTATTACGTTAATAATATCCTTTGGCCTTGAGTGTTGAACATGTTTAACTCGTTTCACTGAAAGAAGAGCCCGGCGCTCAGGTGACAAGCCCCGCTCTGTGTAAAGTTCACGGTGTCACTTTGTGCTGCACATGACACAGACGTGACGCGGTGATTCCACAGCTGTTACCGTAGCAACCGGACGGTCAACAAGGCCCACGTCCAGGAGGAGCCGGGAAAGTAATCAATGAATCCAATTTAATCTGAATCTAAAAGGGACGCAATCAACAACAACAACAACAACAACGACAACGACAACAACAACAACAACAACAACAACAACAACAACAACAACCGGAGACTCTGTGTCTAAACCAGGTCTAGACCAGGTCTAAACCAGGTCTAAACCAGGACTAAACCAGGTCTAAACCAGGTCTAAACCAGGACTAAACCAGGTCTAAACCAGGACTAAACCAGGTCTAAACCATGTCTAAACCAGGACTGAACCAGGACTAAACCATGTCTAAACCATGTCTAAACCAGGACTAAAACAGGTCTAAACCAGGACTGAACCAGGACTAAACCATGTCTAAACCAGGACTAAAACAGGTCTAAACCAGGACTGAACCAGGTCTAAACCAGGTCTAAACCAGGACTAAACCAGGTCTAAACCAGGACTAAACCAGGTCTAAACCAGGACTAAACCAGGTCTAAACCATGTCTAAACCAGGACTGAACCAGGACTAAACCATGTCTAAACCATGTCTAAACCAGGACTAAAACAGGTCTAAACCAGGACTGAACCAGGACTAAACCATGTCTAAACCAGGACTAAAACAGGTCTAAACCAGGACTGAACCAGGTCTAAACCAGGACTAAACCAGGTCTAAACCAGGACTAAACCAGGTCTAAACCAGGACTAAACCAGGTCTAAACCAGGACTAAACCAGGTCTACACCAGGTCTAAACCAGGACTAAACCAGGTCTAAACCAGGTCTAAACCAGGTCTAGATCCATATATTTTCATATTTTTGGCAGACGGTGCAGGCCGCTCATATCCCCGGGCGGGCCTGCTGTTGCCCGTGGGCCTCCAGTTGGCGTGCGGCGCTCTGACCCCGGGCCGCGGCCCGCTGGCCGCCGCCCCCGGGCCGCCGCCCACCTCTCTCGCCGGGGTTTCCTCGTGCTGCGCCTCGTTCGCTCTAAAGGTCAAACACGAGCTGGAGTTCTGCAGAAGGGCCTCGTGTGGAAAGCCACTTCTGCAGAAAGAGCGGGAAAAGGTCAGCGCGTGGGAGCAGCGCTAACGCTAACGGAACAAAGGCAGAAATGTCTGAGCAAAAATACGACGGTGCACGCCCACGAGTCCACGAGAAAAGAGGGAACTGTCTCCACCAAAAACAGCACATGCAAAGGTCAAGTAAATACATCATAGTTTTATTTTTATTTGTTGATATCATAAGAACCTTCACCTCAAAACATCAAAATGTGTTCACAAGAATTCTAAATCTGATTAACTCAGGTTTTAACTCCATAAATGAGGAAAAATTTGAATTTTTAATGCAACATTTCACTTGTAAATAAGAAAATATATTTTGTATAATATATATTTTATTTCACGATTGACACTTACAGATGGGTTTTTTGTCGCTCTCAGTGAAGTATTATCACTGCTTTTACTCATGTTTTTGAAAAGTTTTTTGTAGTTTTTGTCACATTTTTGTTGCTCTTAGTCGTGTTTCTGTTGCTTTTGTCGACTTTTTGTCGCTTCGAGTCACGTTTTAGTCGTTTTTTGTCAAATTTTTTTTAGCTTTAAGTCATGTTTTTGGTCACGTTTTTGTTGCTTTTAGTCACGTTTGTCACTTGTGTTTTTGACGCTTTTAGACACATTTTGAAGATATTTTTGTTTCCAAAATATGCCTTATTTATATGAAAGCATTTTATAATTATTTAAATTTTTTACATTTATGTGTGAAAAGTACAGGAGAAGTTTCCTTTTCTGCAGCTTCTTGTCTTAAACCCTCAAAACATTGATTTTATTTTCAGTTTTGTCATTTTAAAAAGAGATTAGCAGCTTTTTTTATTTAATGAGAAACAGACATTGAGTAAAAACATGACTCAATAATCCCAGAGTCTGTTCAAACTGCTCCGTGTGTCACTCGGAGACGCTTCATGTCACTTTCCAAATAAAACGAGCCCAGATTTTGTCACAAAAACAGACGAGTCATAAAAGTGCAGCGTCATGTGACGCAGCACTTTCTGAGATGATTCAAAGGTGATTCAGAGGCTCAGGCTGGAGTCACTGGGGGCACAGCTCCCTCTGGTGGACGGAGGGAAAACAGCAGCTTCCAAAGAACTATTGTTCAAACTTTAACCATGTTATTATTAGTGTTTCCTCTGGTCATTAAAACAACAAAAGCGTGTCTTTTACTCACGTTACGAGCCTCGTTTGCTGTAAAGGTATAAACTTTCACCTCAAAACATCCAAATGTGTTCACAGTGAATTCTAAATCTGATTAAGTCAAGTTTTAACTCCATAAATGAGGAGAAATTTGAATTTTTAATGCAAAATTTCACTTGTAAATAAGAAAACTCCCCTCTGTGAATATATTTTTGTATGGAATATATTAAAACCTGGTTCTGTCACTTTTGAAATTTATTTTGACAATTTTTAAACATAAAACGGCAAAATAAACCTAAAAAGTGTTTTTTTGTGTCACTTTTAGTCGCATTTAACATGTTTTTAGTCACGTTTGTCACTTACAGATGGTTTTTTGTTGTACTCAGTGAAGTATTATCACTGCTTTTACTCATGTTTTTGAAATGTTTAGAAAAGTTTTTTGTAGTTTTTTTTGTAGTTTTGTAGTTAGTCACATTTTTGTTGCTTTTTGTCGTGTTTCTGTAGCTTTTGTTGACTTTTTGTTGCTTCGAGTCATGTTTTCGTTGTTTTTTTATCAACAGCTCCCTCTGGTGGACGGAGGGAAAACAGCAGCTTCCAAACATAAAGGGATTTAACTATTATTCAAACTTTAACCATTTTATTATTAGTGTTTCCTGTTGTCATTAAAACAACAAAAGCGTGTCGTTCACTCACGTTACAGGCCTCGTGTTATAGTTTTACGTTAAAGCGTGTCGTTCACTCACGTTACAGGCCTCGTGTTATAGTTTTACGTTAAAGCGTGTCGTTCACTCACGTTACAGGCCTCGTGTTATAGTTTTACGTTAAAGCGTGTCGTTCACTCACGTTACAGGCCTCGTGTTATAGTTTTACGTTAAAGCGTGTCGTTCACTCACGTTACAGGCCTCGTGTTATAGTTTTACGTTAAAGCGTGTCGTTCACTCACGTTACAGGCCTGCGTGGTTATAGTTTTACGTTAAAGCGTGTCGTTCACTCACGTTACAGGCCTCGTGTTATAGTTTTACGTTAAGCGTGTCATTCACTCACGTTACGAGCCTCGTGTTATAGTTTTACGTTAAAGCGTGTCGTTCACTCACGTTACAGGCCTCGTGTTATAGTTTTATATAAAAGCGTGTCGTTCACTCACGTTACAGGCCTCGTGTTATAGTTTTACGTTAAAGCGTGTCGTTCACTCACGTTACAGGCCTCGTGTTATAGTTTTACGTTAAAGCGTGTCGTTCACTCACGTTACAGGCCTGCGTGTTATAGTTTTACGTTAAAGCGTGTCGTTCACTCACGTTACAGGCCTCGTGTTATAGTTTTACGTTAAAGCGTGTCGTTCACTCACGTTACAGGCCTCGTGTTATAGTTTTACGTTAAAGCGTGTCGTTCACTCACGTTACAGGCCTCGTGTTATAGTTTTACGTTAAAGCGTGTCGTTCACTCACGTTACAGGCCTCGTGTTATAGTTTTACGTTAAAGCGTGTCGTTCACTCACGTTACAGGCCTCGTGTTATAGTTTTATATAAAAGCGTGTCGTTCACTCACGTTACAGGCCTCGTGTTATAGTTTTACGTTAAAGCGTGCCGTTCACTCACGTTACAGGCCTCGTGTTATAGTTTTATATAAAAGCGTGTCGTTCACTCACGTTACAGGCCTCGTGTTATAGTTTTATATAAAAGCGTGTCGTTCACTCACGTTACAGGCCTCGTGTTATAGTTTTACGTTAAAGTGTGTCGTTCACTCACGTTACAGGCCTCGTGTTATAGTTTTATATAAAAGTGTGTCGTTCACTCACGTTACAGGCCTCGTGTTATAGTTTTATATAAAAGCGTGTCGTTCACTCACGTTACAGGCCTCGTGTTATAGTTTTACGTTAAAGTGTGTCGTTCACTCACGTTACAGGCCTCGTGTTATAGTTTTACGTTAAAGCGTGTCGTTCACTCACGTTACGAGCCTCGTGTTATAGTTTTACGTTAAAGCGTGTCGTTCACTCACGTTACAGGCCTCGTGTTATAGTTTTACGTTAAAGCGTGTCGTTCACTCACGTTACAGGCCTCGTGTTATAGTTTTACGTTAAAGCGTGTCGTTCACTCACGTTACAGGCCTGCGTGTTATAGTTTTACGTTAAAGCGTGTCGTTCACTCACGTTACAGGCCTCGTGGTTATAGTTTTACGTTAAAGCGTGTCGTTCACTCACGTTACAGGCCTCGTGTTATAGTTTTACGTTAAAGCGTGTCGTTCACTCACGTTACAGGCCTCGTGTTATAGTTTTATATAAAAGCGTGTCGTTCACTCACGTTACAGGCCTCGTGTTATAGTTTTACGTTAAAGCGTGTCGTTCACTCACGTTACAGGCCTCGTGTTATAGTTTTATATAAAAGTGTGTCGTTCACTCACGTTACAGGCCTCGTGTTATAGTTTTATATAAAAGTGTGTCGTTCACTCACGTTACAGGCCTCGTGTTATAGTTTTATATAAAAGTGTGTCGTTCACTCACGTTACAGGCCTCGTGTTATAGTTTTATATAAAAGAGTGTCGTTCACTCACGTTACAGACCTCGTGGTTATAGTTTTTACGTTAAAGCGTGTCGTTCACTCACGTTACAGGCCTCGTGTTATAGTTTTACGTTAAAGCGTGTCGTTCACTCACGTTACAGGCCTCGTGTTATAGTTTTACGTTAAAGCGTGTCGTTCACTCACGTTACAGGCCTCGTGTTATAGTTTTACGTTAAAGTGTGTCGTTCACTCACGTTACAGGCCTCGTGTTATAGTTTTACGTTAAAGCGTGTCGTTCACTCACGTTACAGGCCTCGTGTTATAGTTTTACGTTAAAGCGTGTCGTTCACTCACGTTACAGGCCTCGTGTTATAGTTTTATATAAAAGCGTGTCGTTCACTCACGTTACAGGCCTCGTGTTATAGTTTTATATAAAAGCGTGTCGTTCACTCACGTTACAGGCCTGCGTGTTATAGTTTTATATAAAAGCGTGTCGTTCACTCACGTTACGAGCCTCGTGTTATAGTTTTATATAAAAGCGTGCCGTTCACTCACGTTACAGGCCTCGTGTTATAGTTTTACGTTAAAGTGTGTCGTTCACTCACGTTACAGGCCTCGTGTTATAGTTTTACGTTAAAGTGTGTCGTTCACTCACGTTACAGGCCTCGTGTTATAGTTTTATATAAAAGCGTGTCGTTCACTCACGTTACAGGCCTCGTGTTATAGTTTTACGTTAAAGCGTGTCGTTCACTCACGTTACAGGCCTCGTGTTATAGTTTTATATAAAAGCGTGTCGTTCACTCACGTTACAGGCCTCGTGTTATAGTTTTATATAAAAGCGTGTCGTTCACTCACGTTACAGGCCTCGTGTTATAGTTTTATATAAAAGCGTGTCGTTCACTCACGTTACAGGCCTCGTGTTATAGTTTTATATAAAAGCGTGTCGTTCACTCACGTTACAGGCCTCGTGTTATAGTTTTATATAAAAGCGTGTCGTTCACTCACGTTACAGGCCTCGTGTTATAGTTTTATATAAAAGCGTGTCGTTCACTCACGTTACAGGCCTCGGTGTTGTCCTCTCGGTTTGGGAGGATGAAGGAGAACAGCTGGATGTCGCCCTCGCACTCGTCCACCGTCGTGTTGAACTCGGCGCAGCTGGAGATCACGGCGAACATGTGACTGGGCACCGGCGGCGCCTCCGACGTGGACCTGCCATGACAACACCAGCTCAAAACCGGGTCAAAAAGAGCATAAACGAGTGAGAGTCGGGTCAAAAACATCATAAACACGTGAGAGTCGGGTCAAAAAGAGAATAAACGAGTGAGAGTCGGGTCAAAAACATCATAAACGAGTGAGAGTCGGGTCAAAAAGAGCATAAACGCGTGAGAGTCGGGTCAAAAAGAGAATAAACGAGTGAGAGTCGGGTCAAAAAGAGCATAAACGAGTGAGAGTCGGGTCAAAAACATCATAAACGTGTGAGAGTCGGGTCAAAAAGAGCATAAACGAGTGAGTCGGGTCAAAAACATCATAAACAAGTGAGAGTCGGGTCAAAAAGAGCATAAACGCATGAGAGTCGGGTCAAAAAGAGAATAAACAAGTGAGAGTCGGGTCAAAAAGAGCATAAACGAGTGAGAGTCGGGTCAAAAAGAGAATAAACACGTGAGAGTCGGGTCAAAAAGAGAATAAACAAGTGAGAGTCGGGTCAAAAAGAGCATAAACGAGTGAGAGTCGGGTCAAAAAGAGCATAAACGAGTGAGAGTCGGGTCAAAAAGAGCATAAACGAGTGAGAGTCGGGTCAAAAAGAGCATAAACGAGTGAGAGTCGGGTCAAAAAGAGCATAAACGCGTGAGAGTCGGGTCAAAAAGAGCATAAACGAGTGAGAGTCGGGTCAAAAAGAGCATAAACGAGTGAGAGTCGGGTCAAAAAGAGCATAAACGTGTGAGAGTCGGGTCAAAAAGAGCATAAACGCCTGAGAGTCGGGTCAAAAAGAGCATAAAAGAGTGAGAGTCGGGTCAAAAAGAGTATAAAAGAGTGAGAGTCGGGTCAAAAAGAGTATAAAAGAGTGAGAGTCGGGTCAAAAAGAGCATAAACAAGTGAGAGTCGGGTCAAAAAGAGAATAAACGCATGAGAGTCGGGTCAAAAACAGAATACACGCGTGAGAGTCGGGTCAAAAAGAGCATAAAAGAATGAGAGTCGGGTCAAAGAGCATAAACGAGTGAGAGTCGGGTCAAAAAGAGCATAAACGAGTGAGAGTCGGGTCAAAAACATCATAAACGTGTGAGAGTCGGGTCAAAAACATCATAAACGTGTGAGAGTCGGGTCAAAAACATCATAAACGTGTGAGAGTCGGGTCAAAAACATCATAAACGTGTGAGAGTCGGGTCAAAAACATCATAAACGTGTGAGAGTCGGGTCAAAAAGAGCATACAAGAGTGAGAGTCGGGTCAAAAAGAGTATAAACGAGTGAGAGTTGGGTCAAATACTGCATAAACACGTGAGAGTCGGGTCAAAAAGAGCATAAACGCGTGAGAGTCGGATCAAAAAGAGAATAAACGAGTGAGAGTCGGGTCAAAAAGAGAATAAACGAGTGAGAGTCGGGTCAAAAAGAGAATAAACACGTGAGAGTCGGGTCAAAAACATCATAAACGTGTGAGAGTCGGGTCAAAAACATCATAAACGCATGAGAGTCGGGTCAAAAACATCATAAACGAGTGAGAGTCGGGTCAAAAGAGCATAAAAGAGTGAGAGTCGGGTCAAAAAGAGCATAAACGCGTGAGAGTCGGGTCAAAAAGAGCATAAACGCGTGAGAGTCGGGTCAAAAAGAGAATAAACACGTGAGAGTCGGGTCAAAAACATCATAAACGTGTGAGAGTCGGGTCAAAACATCATAAACGATGTGAGAGTCGGGTCAAAAACATCATAAACGTGAGAGTCGGGTCAAAAACATCATAAACGATGTGAGAGTCGGGTCAAAAAGAGCATAAAAGAGTGAGAGTCGGGTCAAAAGAGTATAAAAGAGTGAGAGTCGGGTCAAAAGAGTATAAACGCGTGAGAGTCGTGTCAAAAAGAGAATAAACGCGTGAGAGTCGGGTCAAAAAGAGCATAAACAAGTGAAAGTCGGGTCAAAAAGAGCATAAACGCATGAGAGTCGGGTCAAAAACATCATAAACGTGTGAGAGTCGGGTCAAAAAGAGAATAAACGAGTGAGAGTCGGGTCAAAAAGAGCATAAACGCGTGAGAGTCGGGTCAAAAAGAGAATAAACGAGTGAGAGTCGGGTCAAAAAGAGAATAAACGAGTGAGAGTCGGGTCAAAAACATCATAAATGTGTGAGAGTCGGGTCAAAAACATCATAAACGTGTGAGAGTCGGGTCAAAAACATCATAAACGTGTGAGAGTCGGGTCAAAAAGAGCATAAACGCGTGAGAGTCGGGTCAAAAAGAGAATAAACGAGTGAGAGTCGGGTCAAAAAG
The DNA here is from genome assembly GCA_019453435.1 of Rhinogobius similis. Taxonomy (NCBI): domain Eukaryota; kingdom Metazoa; phylum Chordata; class Actinopteri; order Gobiiformes; family Gobiidae; genus Rhinogobius; species Rhinogobius similis. The sequence continues at coordinate 6,039,471 of CM033620.1, read as the reverse complement.
CATAAACACGTGAGAGTCGGGTCAAAAAGAATAAACGAGTGAGAGTCGGGTCAAAAAGAGCATAAACAAGTGAGAGTCGGGTCAAAAAGAGAATAAACGAGTGAGAGTCGGGTCAAAAAGAGCATAAACGCGTGAGAGTCGGATCAAAAAGAGAATAAACGAGTGAGAGTCGGGTCAAAAAGAGAATAAACGAGTGAGAGTCGGGTCAAAAAGAGAATAAACTAGTGAGAGTCGGGTCAAAAACATCATAAACGTGTGAGAGTCGGGTCAAAAACATCATAAACGTGTGAGAGTCGGGTCAAAAAGAGCATAAAAGAGTGAGAGTCGGGTCAAAAAGAGCATAAACGCGTGAGAGTCGGGTCAAAAAGAGCATAAACGCGTGAGAGTCGGGTCAAAAAGAGAATAAACGCGTGAGAGTCGGGTCAAAAACATCATAAACGTGTGAGAGTCGGGTCAAAAACATCATAAAAGTGTGAGGGTCGGGTCAAAACATCATAAACGCGTGAGAGTCGGGTCAAAAACATCATAAACGCGTGAGAGTCGGGTCAAAAAGAGCATAAAAGAGTGAGAGTCGGGTCAAAAAGAGTATAAAAGAGTGAGAGTCGGGTCAAAAAGAGCATAAACAAGTGAGAGTCGGGTCAAAAAGAGCATAAACGCATGAGAGTCGGGTCAAAAAGAGAATAAACGCGTGAGAGTCGGGTCAAAAAGAGCATAAAAGAGTGAGAGTCGGGTCAAAAAGAGCATAAACAAGTGAGAGTCGGGTCAAAAAGAGAATAAACGCATGAGAGTCGGGTCAAAAAGAGAATAAACAAGTGAGAGTCGGGTCAAAAAGAGAATACACTCGTGAGAGTCGGGTCAAAAACATCATAAACGTGTGAGAGTCGGGTCAAAAACATCATAAACGTGTGAGAGTCGGGTCAAAAACATCATAAACGTGTGAGAGTCGGGTCAAAAAGAGCATAAACGCGTGAGAGTCGGGTCAAAAAGAGCATAAACACGTGAGAGTCGGGTCAAAAAGAGAATAAACGAGTGAGAGTCGAGTCAAAAAGAGCATAAACACGTGAGAGTCGGGTCAAAAAGAGCATAAACAAGTGAGAGTCGGGTCAAAAAGAGAATAAACGAGTGAGAGTCGGGTCAAAAAGAGTATAAACGAGTGAGAGTCGGGTCAAAAACATCATAAACGTGTGAGAGTCGGGTCAAAAACATCATAAACGTGTGAGAATCGGGTCAAAAAGAGCATAAACACGTGAGAGTCGGGTCAAAAAGAGCATAAACGAGTGAGAGTCGGGTCAAAAAGAGCATAAACGAGTGAGAGTCGGGTCAAAAAGAGCATAAACGCGTGAGAGTCGGGTCAAAAAGAGAATAAACGAGTGAGAGTCGGGTCAAAAAGAGCATAAACACGTGAGAGTCGGGTCAAAAAGAGAATAAACGAGTGAGAGTCGGGTCAAAAACATCATAAACGTGTGAGAGTCGGGTCAAAAAGAGAATAAACGAGTGAGAGTCGGGTCAAAAAGAGAATAAACGAGTGAGAGTCGGGTCAAAAACATCATAAACGTGTGAGAGTCGGGTCAAAAAGAGAATAAACGAGTGAGAGTCGGGTCAAAAAGAGCATAAAAGAGTGAGAGTCGGGTCAAAAAGAGCATAAAAGAGTGAGAGTCGGACTAAACCAGGTCTAAAACAGGTCCGAAACAGATCTAAACCCGGTCTAAAACAGGAATAAAACCAGATCTAAACCCGGTCTAAAACAGGAATAAAACCAGATCTAAACCCGGTCTAAACCAGATCTAAACCCGGTCTAAAACAGGAATAAACCAGATCTAAACCCGGTCTAAACCAGGTCTAAACCAGGTCTAAAATTGCTGACAGTTGCTACAGAAGTTCTAAATAAAGACCAAACCGAAGGAGTTTAAAATGAGGATAAAATTAATTCTAAACCAAATAAAAACCGTGTACCACAGTTTAAGAACCACTGCCTTATTCCCCTAAAACGTGTACAATGGCTCCCTCTTGTGGCCAGGACTTATATTTAAATAAAGGTTTAGAAATAAAACAAAAAGTCTGACGTGTGTGAATGAAACAAAACACAACTCCATGTTTGTTTTTGAGCAGGAAATGAAGCTAAAACACGGCTAAAAATCTAAAAAATAAACCGTTTCGTGATCATTCTGTTTCTTTTAAACGTTGAAGTCCGTACTCTCTGATCTGCTCCACCGTGTCCCGCAGACCGTCGGCGTTATGGTCGAACACCGGCCCCACCACGACGTTCACGCCGTTGTTTTCTTCTGCGTATCGCCTGAACAGCGCCCCCTGCAGGTAGCTCCACACTCCTGCACACGAGCGTCAAAAACAACAGGAAATCTACGTCAGAACTGTAGAAAACTGAGAAATAAAACGATCAAGAATGTTGTCTTTAATAAAAAAATACAAAACAACAGACAAAATAACGATTAAATACGAGAAAAATAAATAAACTTGGAGCGTAATCGTCCAAAAAAAGGCGATAAAGTGATATTTCTGTGATTTTGTGGTTAATTTTACAGATTATTTTGTGGTTTTTGTGTGAAATTTTACACATTTAAAGGCACTTTCTGACATATTTCTGATTCATTACAAAATACAATCCGACAAACGCTATTTGGAGATAAAACTAAATAAAGATGTGTTCATGGAAATGTTATACTTTGGGGAAAATGTTCCACAGTATGGCTTTAAACTTAAAGCTCAAGCAGTGCACTTAAAAATTGACATTTTCTTATATTTTTTATTTTAATTTTAAGTTTTAATAAGAAACATTTATAAAACTAACAATTAACGGAACAAAATTAGACAAAAATATGAATTAATGATTAAACGACAAATGAAATAAGAAAATAAACTACAAAAAATAATAATACTCAAATATAAAATGAATAAATTAGACAAAAAAATAATACTAAAACAAAAACCAAACAGCCTCAAATTACAAAAGATTAAATCAACCAAATATACCGTTTAAAGTCTTTAATAAATCAATCATATTTTAATACTTTTTTATTTTTTATTTATTTTATCATAGTCTAGGCTAATAATTTTCTTTACTTACTGATATTTAAACAGATCTAAGGCTTCACATTCAAAAATAATTACTAAAAACAATATAAACAACCATAATTTTAAAACAATAATTTGAAAATATGTGACTTTAATTGGATTTTAAACATACTTTTGGTCACTTCGGGATAAATATTGGACGTTTTCTGACTTAAAATAACGTCTACATTTGGAAAACCCACTCACAAAACGCCTCTGTTTCATACTTTGAATGAACAATGATATAAATAAACAAAGCCCTTAGGCAACGTGACTGCTACGCTAACAGAGCCGTGCGTTTGTTGTGAAAACAGTTTGAGGGCAGAGTGAATTCGTCGATTATGGAGTTTAAAAAATAATAATAAAACAGCGCGGGAAAAGTCTGGATTTTTACATTTGACGCAACGATCCAGGGAAAATTGTTTTGTGAGGCTCAGGGAAGAAGACCTCGTGAACAAGATTAAAGAAACAAACATGAAGGGCGCTAAAAACAAACATGAAGGACGCTAAAAACAAACATGAACGACGCTAAAAACAAACATGAAGGACGCTAAAAACAAACATGAAAGACGCTAAAAACAAACATGAAAGATGCTAAAAACAAACATGAAAGACGCTAAAAACAAACACGAAGGACGCTAAAACAAACATGAAAGACGCTAAAAACAAACATGAAGGACGCTAAAAACAAACACGAGGATGCTAAAAAACAAACACGTAGGACACTAAAAACAAACATGAAGGACGCTAAAAACAAACATGAAGGACGCTAAAAACAAACATGAAGGACGCTAAAAACAAACATGAAGGACGCTAAAAACAAACATGAAGGACGCTAAAAACAAACATGAAGGACGCTAAAAACAAACATGAAGGACGCTAAAAACAAACATGAAAGACGCTAAAAACAAACATGAAGGACGCTAAAAACAAACATGAAAGATGCTAAAAACAAACATGAAGGACGTTAAAAACAAACATGAAGGTCACTGAAAACAAACATGAAGGACGTTAAAAACAAACATGAAGGACGCTAAAAACAAACATGAAGGACGCTAAAAACAAACATGAAGGTCGCTAAAAACAAACATGAAAGACGCTAAAAACAAACATGAAGGTCGCTAAAAACAAACATGAAGGACGCTAAAAACAAATATGAAGGAGGCTAAAAACAAACATGAAGGATGCTAAAAACAAATATGAAGGAGGCTAAAAACAAACATGAAGGATGCTAAAAACAAACACGAAGGTCGCTAAAAACAAACACGAAGGTCGCTAAAAACAAACATGAAAGACGCTAAAAACAAACACGAAGGTCGCTAAAAACAAACATGAAAGATGCTAAAAACAAACATGAAGGACGCTAAAAACAAACATGAAAGACGCTAAAAACAAACACGAAGGATGCTAAAAACAAACATGAAGGATGCTAAAAACAAACACGAAGTGCGCTAAAAACAAACATGAAGGATGCTAAAAACAAACACGAAGGACGCTAAAAACAAACATGAAAGACGCTAAAAACAAACATGAAGGATGCTAAAAACAAACACGAAGGATGCTAAAAACAAACACGAAGGACGCTAAAAACAAACATGAAGGACGCTAAAAACAAACATGAAGGACGCTAAAAACAAACATGAAGGACGCTAAAAACAAACATGAAGGACGCTAAAAACAAACATGAAGGATGCTAAAAACAAACACGAAGGACGCTAAAAACAAACACGAAGGACGCTAAAACAAACACGAAGGACGCTAAAAACAAACATGAAGGATGCTAAAAACAAACAAGAAAGACGCTAAAAACAAATATGAAGGAGGCTACAAACAAACATGAAGGACGCTAAAAACAAACACGAAGGACGCTAAAAACAAACACAAAGGACGCTAAAAACAAACACGAAGGACGCTAAAAACAAACATGAAGGACGCTAAAAACAAACACGAAGGACGCTAAAAACAAACGCGAAGGACGCTAAAAACAAACATGAAAGACGCTAAAAACAAACACGAAGGTCGCTAAAAACAAACATGAAAGACGCTAAAAACAAACATGAAGGACGCTAAAAACAAACACGAAGGACGCTAAAAACAAACACGAAGGACGCTAAAAACAAACACGAAGGACGCTAAAAACAAACATGAAGGACGCTAAAAACAAACACGAAAGATGCTAAAAACAAACATGAAGGTCGCTAAAAACAAACATGAAGGACGTTAAAAACAAACATGAAGGACGCTAAAAACAAACACGAAGGACGCTAAAAACAAACATGAAGGACGCTAAAAACAAACATGAAGGACGCTAAAAACAAACACAAAGGACGCTAAAAACAAACATGAAGGACGCTAAAAACAAACATGAAGGACGCTAAAAACAAACACAAAGGACGCTAAAAACAAACACGAAGGACGCTAAAAACAAACATGAAGGACGCTAAAAACAAACACAAAGGACGCTAAAAAAGAAACACGTAGGACACTAAAAACAAACACGAAGGACGCTAAAAACAAACACGAGGATGCTAAAAACAAACACGAAGGACGCTAAAAACAAACATGAAGGACGCTAAAAACAAACATGAAGGATGCTAAAAACAAACACGAAGGACGCTAAAAACAAACATGAAGGATGCTAAAAACAAACATGAAAGACGCTAAAAACAAACATGAAGGACGCTAAAAACAAATATGAAGGAGGCTACAAACAAACACGAAAGACGCTAAAAACAAACACGAAGGACGCTAAAAACAAACATGAAGGACGCTAAAAACAAACATGAAAGACACTAAAAACAAATATGAAGGTCACTAAAAACAAATATGAAAGACGCTAAAAACAAACACGAAGGAGGCTACAAACAAACACGAAGGACGCTAAAAACAAACACGAAGGACGCTAAAAACAAACACGAAGGACGCTAAAAACAAATATGAAAGACGCTAAAAACAAACACGAAGGAGGCTACAAACAAACACGAAGGACGCTAAAAACAAACACGAAGGACGCTAAAAACAAACACGAAGGACGCTAAAAACAAACATGGAGGACGCTAAAAACTAACATGAAGGAAGCTAAAAACAAACACGAAGTGCGCTAAAAACAAACATGAAGGATGCTAAAAACAAACATGAAGGATGCTAAAAACAAACATGAAAGACGCTAAAAACAAACATGAAGGATGCTAAAAACAAACATGAAAGACGCTAAAAACAAATATGAAGGAGGCTACAAACAAACATGAAGGACGCTAAAAACAAACACGAAGGACGCTAAAAACAAACACGAAGGACGCTAAAAACAAACACGAAGGACGCTAAAAACAAACACGAAGGTCGCTAAAAACAAACACGAAGGACGCTAAAAACAAACACAAAGGACGCTAAAAACAAACACGAAGGACGCTAAAAACAAACACGAAGGACGCTAAAAAACAAACACGAAGGACGCTAAAAAACAAACACGTAGGACACTAAAAACAAACACGAAGGACGCTAAAAACAAACACAAAGGACGCTAAAAACAAACATGAAGGACGCTAAAAACAAACACGAGGATGCTAAAAAACAAACACGTAGGACACTAAAAACAAACATGAAGGACGCTAAAAACAACATTCGCAGTGAGCTGTAAATCCTCGCATTTGTTTCAAAGACAGAGACGTTATCAGTGAACAACAGCGGCGTCTGTCGGAGATAAAAGTCCAGGTCGGTTTGTTTGACCGGGATTTACGGCTGACACGAGGTTCACGTGAGAATCAGAGAAGAAGACTCACTCTTAAAGGCGGGAAACATGGGCACAGCGTTTGTGACGAGAGACGCATCGAATCTGGACTCGGCCGAAGAGGCCAACTCTGAAAAACAAGAGAAAAGGACCTGGTTTAGTCCTGGTTTAGACCTGGTTTAACCCTGGTTTAGTCCTGGTTTAGACCTGGTTTAGTCCTGGTTTAGTCCTGGTTTAGTCCTGGTTTAGCCCTGGTTTAGCCCTGGTTTAGCCCTGGTTTAGTCCTGGTTTAGTCCTGGTTTAGTCCTGGTTAAGACCTGGTTTAGTCCTGGTTTAGACCTGGTCTAGTCCTGGTTTAGCCCTGGTTTAGCCCTGGTTTAGCCCTGGTTTAGCCCTGGTTTAGTCCTGGTTTAGTCCTGGTTTAGACCTGGTTTAGGCCTGGTTTAGACCTAGTTTAGACCTGGTTTAATCCTGGTTTAGGGTTAAAGGGGAGGTCAAGGTGTTAAAGGTAAAGTTAAAGGGGAGGTACAGGTGAGTTAAAGGGGAGGTATTGTTGCGTTAAAGGGGAGGTACAGGTGAGTTAAAGGAGAGGTACAGGTGAGTTAAAGGGGAGGTACAGGTGAGTTAAAGGGGAGGTACAGGTGAGTTAAAGGGGAGGTACAGGTGAATTAAAGGGGAGGTACCTGGGGGGAAGAGGAATCCGTAGCTGAGTTGTGGGTGTTGCTGATACACGCTGCAGCTCTGACTGTGGACGGGCGACACTCGCTGATCGGCTCTGAGACACGTCTGACCCGTGGAGACGTCCGAGAGCAACAACTCGCCCTGAAACAACGAAAACACACAACAAAACAAGTCTGAGAACGACAAAGACTTAAAAGAGCAACAACTCGCCCTGAAACGACGAAAACACACAACAAACTCATGTGAGAGCAGAGTCTTAGAGCGGCAAAGACATTAAAGAGAAGACAACAGAAATTATAAACAGAACAGAAGAAGAAGTGACAAAAACACAACGAACAGCGACAAAAATGCAACCAAGAGCAGCAAAAATTACTTGTTTTCTTCATAAATCAACTCTAAATCTTCCTGGATGATCTTTTTTTGATCCTGAGGCCGATGTCAGGGATTCACAAAGAGACGTTCGGTCATTTCAAGTTTCTTGCTTTGAGAAATGGCTAAAAGTGTCTGAAAAAGCAACAAAAACACCACAAAAAGCGACAAAAACTAGGCTAAAATTGACAAAAATGCAACTAAAATTGATAAAAACGTAACTAAAAGTGACAAAAACGCAACAGAAAGCGTTAAAAGCTAACGTGCTTCGCTAGCTTTGTTTTGCTAAGGGCTCAAAATAAGTTAGCATCAGTGGAAATACAGTGTTGTTTAGTCACATTTTTGTTGCTTTTGCTCTGTTTTTGTCATTTTTGGTCACCTTTTGTTGCCAGTCGTCTCTTTCAGTCGCACTTGGTCAATTTTAGTCACTTTCTGTCTTGCTCATGTCTCTTTCAGTCTCGGTTTTATCCCTTCTAATTCTGTTTTTGGTGCATTTTTGTTACTTTTAGTCGAATATGTATTGATTATGGTCATTAGTCATGGTTTTATCACATTTTGACCTGTTTTTGTCACTTTTGGTCGCATTTTTGTTGCTTAATGTCGCATATTTGTCGAGGTTTTTGTTTCTTTCAGTGAGAGATGATTCTTTTCTGTTTCTGCTTTTTGCGCCTTGTTTTGGCCTGAGACTCCGTTCTGTTGTGAGACGCTGAGACACTTTTAGGGCCGAACCATCCAAAGAGAACCAGTGGAAACGTGGCTGACAGCTCTGATGTGAGGCCGGGCTTTATGGGATTGAAACAACGCCCCGGACTTTCTCCAAACCCCGGAGCAGACGGCGGGGGGCGGCTCCTGGTCCTGTTTCCTGGTTCACACAGAGACCCCCTTCTGCCGTTCACAGGTTTGTGCCGTGACATCAGACCCTGCTCCGCTCAAACACAGCGCTGCCCTCAGAGTCCAGACCCGGTTTACGAGCTCCGACCAGGACCGGTGTGGACCGGACTGGACCAGGGCGGAGACACTAAAAGCTACTGCAGGTTTATGAAACGACCCAAGAACTAAAACGTCTCAAGTTTTTCCTCACATTTTGCTGCAAGAGATAGTGATTTAGATTAAAAATAAACAAATAAATATTAAATAACTGGACTGTAACGACTCAAATCAAACAACTGAACCCAAAGAAGGAGCTCAAATCAACCAAAATATGGACAATGAAGTTAATTTATGAAGCCAGACCGTTGTTACGTCTGTAAGTTAAAATTCAACATCTGAATGTGAATTTGTGCTTTTGTTGTCATTAGCTCCCCGCAGACGTTAGCAACATTAGCATCACAAAACAGCAGAAGCTCAACAGGAGCAGCTTCACAGGCAGCAGGGGGCAGCAGAGAGACAACAGCACCAGAACTACCAATATTTCACTGTGGGATGTAAAACTTTATCTAAACACAGGAGCGACGTGTTGGATCGACTCTGATAAACTCTGTGGCTGTAAGGAGGCCCAGCTGAGCAGGGCGGCTCACCTGGGCAGGTGTGGCTCATCCGGACAGGTGGGTGTGGCTCACCTGGGCAGGTGGGTGTGGCTTACCTGGGCGGGCAGGTGTGGCTCACCTGGGCGGGTGTGGCTCACCTGGGCGGGTGTGGCTCACCTGGGCGGGTGTGGCTCACCTGGGCAGGTGGGTGTGGCTCACCTGGGCAGGCGGGTGTGGCTCACCTGGGTGGGTGTGGCTCACCTGGGCAGGTGGGTGTGGCTCACCTGGGCGGGTGGGTGTGGCTCACCTGGGCAGGTGGGTGTGGCTCACCTGGGCAGGTGTGGCTCACCTGGGCAGGCGGGTGTGGCTCACCTGGGCAGGTGGGTGTGGCTCACCTGGGCAGGTGGGTGTGGCTCACCTGGGCAGGTGGGTGTGGCTCACCTGGGCAGGTACGGTGTAGGAGGCCCACAGAGGCAGGGCCAGCTCTCTGCTGTATCCACTGATGAACTCCACGTGATGAAGCAGAGAGTAGTGAGTGTGAAAGAGCACGGCAGGACGTCCGAAAGGAACGTGAGACGTGTCTGAAAACAATCATAATAATAAGAGTCTATTCATGGAAACACAAAACTATATACAGCATTTATTAAAAGACAAAACAGCCGTTAAACGCAGGAAACATGCATCAAAAACATAGCACTGGAGATGTATAACATCATGAAGAATAAAATACAAATACAGAGTTGGACACCTGACGTTCTGTTATAAAGAGACAGTCGCTCTTTATTATCGAAACTATTTAAAATTTATAAAAATCAGTGACTTACTGCAGGAGTAAACCTCGTCTGAAGGACTGAACGGAACAATTGTCTCCTCCACTTTGTTCTGAGGGAAGACCACAAATCCAGTGTTTACATTGTTTACATCATTCAAGTCAACCGGCACTTTTCACGTTAGCGCTTTTCACTTTTCACGTTAGCACTTTTCACGTTAGCACTTTTCACGTTAGCACTTTTCACGTTAGCGCTTTTCACTTTTCACGTTAGCGCTCGGCTAGTTCCGGTTGCAGTAAAAGTGCGGATCTTCACTTCTCGTTCCATTCATTCTCTCTAATTATCTGAGTCTTGATAAAATAAAATAAAAATAAAACATGTCTTTAAATCAGCTGAACTTGCAACAACAATGCAACAAAAAACAGGAAATATGGTCTGGTTTCTGAAACATTTTTCTGGAAAACTCTATTTTTTCTCTATTTTTTTTGGCACTTCTCATCCGACCGCCGAAGGCCAGACAGCAACACTCGGCTAATTCTCCAAAAGACGTGACCGGAGCAGGAAGTGAAGCTCCGCGTGTTCACGGCACGGATGTATTAAAGGTTGAATGGAGGATTTCTCGCCGATTTGAAAATCTGCGACTGTTAGTCCTTTTTTTGAGAAAGCGCATGCGCAGGTTCCCCCTCCCTCCCGCCCCGTTTCTCCTGACTGAACGCCTAGCAAACCTCGTGAACGAGCACGTCCAGCAGCGCTGCCCATGCGCGTTTGTTTACAAGACGATTGGTGTCGCTTTCTCACGACAACCTCCGCGAAGAAGATTTAATAATGCACTCCACATACAATAAGCTAAAAAAAGAGACAGATAAACAGTTACCTGTCCAGCAAAAAGTTTGCAGCGGAGGCATCAGCCTGTTTTGTTCTTTCAATGCTCGCCAGCGCGTAAACGATTCCCCCAGAATAACACGCCTTTTGTTTCTTTCCTCTGCAGACTTTCGTCTCTTCTGTGAAAGCTCGAAAACAGTCTTTCTCTTTCGTCCCTCAGCCATTTCGGTACTTCGCGGGTGAAAGTTTAGACCTACAATGACGGAACTCGCCGCTAACCTGCTACATAAACACACTAGCATATCAACCACGCATGTGCGGCCAGGGGAGCGAGCGTTTCCCCTGGACGAGCCTGCGGGCGGGCACTAGCACGCAGAGAATGATTGACACCTGAGCGGACCAGTTATTTGTGCTACCCACGAGGAAATGAGATTCTGATTTGTTGCCCGAAATCCTCCATTCCACCTTTAAATGAACTGGATAAGCCACGCCCCCTCTGTCTGTGTCCCAGGTTGATTAGTGGTCGTGTGAGGTACTGCAGCCTTTTTCTATAATGTCACATTATAATCACAGACAGAACTGAATTATTATCAGTATTTAAATAAAATAGAAGGAAATGTTCTTTTCTACCGTTTCTAAAATCACAGAAATTACCGTTTTTATCTGAAGTGACGTCACACAAACATGTGCGAGTCACGTGAACGAGCGTCGGACGATACAAACAGAAGCTCGTGGAAAAGGCTCGACTAGAGACACCTGTAAGTTGTATTTTATTTCATTTCAGACGCTTCACGTGTGTCTAACATGAAGAACACAATTACAATCACACAAGCTAACGCTAACACAAAGACCTGCAGCTGCTGGTCGTTCACGTCACTCAAAGCATCATGGGGGATTGTGGTCACGTGGTGCCCTAAAGCAAAGATGGCCGCCTCCGTATCAGGAAGTAAAGCAAAGATGGCCGCCTCCGTATCAGGAAGTAAATGCGGAAGTAAAGAACTTTTTTGGGGTCATGAACCAATGAGCTCAGGCCACAGGGAGGAACAGGGCGCCATTTTGGATTCATCTTCCAGGTTTTATTATAGTTCTATGGTTCACAGCTACCAGAATTAGCTGCTCGCTAACGTGAAAAGCGACCGTTTGTCTCTGAGCGAGCGCAATCTTTGCCCTGAGCAGGAAACGAGTCACTTTTCTCTCTTGTAAACCGGACTTCCTCTGGGGGTTGATGGACTGACCTCGTCGTCGCAGCTGCAGCCGAGGTCGTAGGTCGCCGTGGGCTCGGGGTCGAGGGGCGGGGTCGGCAACGTCACTTCCTGGGGCATGACGGGGTGGAACTGCGGGCTGCGGAGCATGTCGTTCAGGCTGCCGTACGTGCCATTGTTCGGGGCCGGACTCAGGTCTAAAAGGTCTGGACACAACGACAAACAACCGCCAGACGTTTATTTCACACGTAAAGCTGTATTCTGGTTTACTCTGGGTTCTAAACACCGGCTAAATCACTGTTTAACCCTGTTCTCATGTAGTTTCTTGTCAAAAACAAGCCTGCAGTTGAGTTTTGTTACTTTCTCGTGTTTCTCCAGCAGATTTAAAGCTGGGGTACGTGACTTTTTTTTTTTTTTTTATGAGCAAATGTTGTGTTTTCCACCAAAGAGTGTCTTGCAAAAGCAACACAATGTGACAAAACTCAGCTCGCTGTGCGCTGTCTGCAGCCAATAATGACGTTTCTTCTGTTTTGCCAAGAGCTGAGAGAAGGGCTCTGATTGGCTGTTCTTGGGCGGACCACCCCAAGTGCCCAAGGGTTTGTGAGAGCTGGAGTTAAGTTACACAGATTTAAAGGACACAGATTTAAAGGACACAGATTTAAAGGACACAGATTTAAAGGACACAGATTTAAAGGACACAGATTTAAAGGACACAGAGTTAAAGGACACAGATTTAAAGGACACAGAGTTAAAGGACACAGATTTAAAGGACACAGAGTTAAAGGACACAGAGTTAAAGGACACAGAGTTAAAGGACACAGATTTAAAGGACACAGATTTAAAGGACACAGAGTTAAAGGACACAGAGTTAAAGGACACAGAGTTAAAGGACACAGATTTAAAGGACACAGATTTAAAGGACACAGATTTAAAGGACACAGAGTTAAAGGACACAGATTTAAAGGACACAGAGTTAAAGGACACAGAGTTAAAGGACACAGAGTTAAAGGACACAGATTCTGCTACAGTGACTTTTTTGAGCTTTAAACCTGTTCTAACAATGTTCCATCACCAAAAGCACAAATGAAGCAGTGTTCAGCTGCACTCACACTGTTTTGAGGAATGTTTATTAGAAAATCCTCCCACTCCCACCATGAAACACTTCCTTCTGAACGTCCTTGTTTCTGGGACGTGTTTTCAGACGTCATTTATCAGAGAATCTTCTGCTGTTTTTAGTCCTTAAATCATCACAGACTCGTTCTGAGCATTTATGCCTCTGAACTCGATCACTGCTGCAGCGAATGTTTGCTAACCCCTAACTTCACTAAAATGTGTGAGCGCTGAGGCGCCATCTGGTGGTACTCTAGTGTACTCAGTACATCCAGCCACTTTTGACAAAGGCTGATAGAGTCTGACATTTAAAGGTCCCATATCCTGCTCTTTTCCCCTTCACACAGTCAGTCCTCAGGGCTTTGTTGATACATTTTCTCGTTGTGTAATATCCATAACATAACAGTTTACAAAAAACACCCATTTCTTGGACTGGCCCCCCTCCTGCAAAAGCAAACGGCTCACTCTGAGATCTGACCCCCCCGAACAGAGAGCAGGCTGCCTCCCCCGCCCAACCCGCGACGAAGCCTAGAGCGGAGATGGTGCATGCGCCGTGTGCTCCGGTAAACAGCGATACACAAACACTGAATAAACATTTTCTGGTCCTGACGGTGCGTCGTGCTGAGTCCTACGTCCTGGATCTGACCTGGAGTTTGACGTGCTCCAGGGCCTCAACCACGGACGTGCCGTTTGGTAAATAACAAGCTAACTCTTCGATCTGTCGTATCCATCGTGTAATTACTGTGTAGCATTAGCATTAGCTGTTTTTATTCTTCCTGGAGGCGTGGCTTAAACACCGCGTCATCTTAGTGAGGAGCCCCCGTCTGCTGCTCAGAGGGGGACGGAAAAGACAGTTCTCTAGTGAAAACATGAGGGAATCAATCAAAAAACCACTTTGGGCACAACATACGAGGCCCAAATAGCACTGGAGGAAGGTTAGAACCTCTGAAGAGTCCATTTTGCATGTTATGGGACCTTTAAAGAATAATGAACCCAAGAGCAGGTTTAAAGGCTAATAACAATATGAAAAATGCAGAATATTTTTCCTTTAAAACTTAATTTCGGTTTTGAAGTGTGAAATTTAGCGTACAATAGACCCATTTAACCATTTGTAAAAATGTTTTAAAGGAAAAAATATTCTGCATTTTGATATTGTTATTAACCTTTGAACATGCCTTAAATTTGCATCTCATGTTCTGAAACAACAACAAAAGTTTCTTATTCATTAAATAACAGTTTTTATCAGCCTTGTATGAAATGACACTTACTGAGTGTATCCAGCAGATGGCGCCAGCACTATATACAATCTAGTGAAGTTAGCGCTGAAAAGACGTCATTGTGGATTTGATGCAGCAGTGATCGAGTTCAGAGGCAGAAACGCTCAGAACGAGTTTGTGATGATTGAAGGACTAAAAACAGCAGAAGATTCTCTGATAAGTGACGTCTGAGTCTGAAAATACGTCCCGGATCGAAGGAGTTCAGCAGGAAGTGTGTTTGACGCTCGGAGGGAGAGGATTTTCTAATAAACATTCCTCAAAACAGCGTGAATGAAACTGAATGTAACTCCAGAGTGTTTTTGATGAAGAACATAGTTAGAACAGGGTTAAAAGAGAGAAAAAGTCACTGGAGCAGAATCTGAGCTTTAAACTTTTTGCCTCTTATTTGTAAAATGAAATGGCTTTGATTTTTTTTTTTTATGAAGATGCACATTTGTTTTGCACCTAAACTCAGAGTGTAAAAACTTCAGAACCTAAAAAATAAAGGCGTTGCTTTCATGGCTGCAGAGCCTGAAACACGTCAATGGGATGTTTTTGAGGAGGAAACTTCAAAAGAACAGGATCAGAGACGGAAAAGCAGGTTTAACAGAATAAAGAGGGTTTAAACAGACGTACCACACATCACGTTGTAAAGCTCGATGTTTTCAAACTCTGGAACCATTTTCTGGAACTTGAAACTCGGCCCGTGACCGATGAAGATCGTCTGAGAACGAGACGAGGAACGTGTTAAAAACAGAAACATGAGCTCGTGTTTGTATTAAATGTTGTTCAAACTGAATGTATTCCATTCTTAAATCTTCATTTGCCATTAAGGGTTAATTATTTGCTAAAAATGCATGTTTGTGTTAGGCAGCAGGGGGCGCTGTGGGCCTGCATTAACCTGGTGCGCCCACAGACATAAATAAGTCGATGTGGCGTTCGATGCTAATGCTATCCCTCTCAGTCCGGTGGGATTTGAAGGACTCCGGTGGAAGTCCAGTGTATTTTCCCTGTTCACCTTATTCGGCCCCGCCCCCTTTGCCTCTTTTTGCCATAAAACAAGTCCTTCTGTTGAGTCCCAGAGTTTGTTCTGTGAGAGCGACTTTAAGGCTCATCTTTGTGTCTGTGACAGAAATGTATTTGGAGAAAACAATGTCCTTTGTCAATGGAGTCTGTAGCTTTTAGTCATGTTTTTGTCGCTTTTCGTCACGTTTTTGTCGCTTTTAGTCACATTTTTGTCGCTTTTAGTCACGTTTTTGTCACTTTTAGTCACATTTTTGTCACTTTTAGTCACATTTTTGTCACTTTTAGTCACATTTTTGTCACTTTTAGTCACATTTTTGTCGCTTTTAGTCGCGTTTTTGTCGCTTTTAGTCACATTTTTGTCACTTTTAGTCACATTTTTGTCACTTTTAGTCACGTTTTTGTCGCTTTTAGTCACATTTTTGTCACTTTTAGTCACATTTTTGTCACTTTTAGTCACATTTTTGTCACTTTTAGTTGTGATTCTGTTGCTTTATTCACGTTTTTGTCGCATTTAGTCACATTTTTGTTGCGTGTCACATTTTTGTCCCTTATAGTCACGTTTCTGTCGCTTTTAGTTACATTTTTGTCGCTTATAGTTGTGATTCTGTCGCTTATAGTCATATTTTTGTTGCTTTTAGTCACATGTTTGTTGCTTTAGGTTGTGTTTTTTGTTGCTTTCAGTCACTTTTAGTCCAATCCCTGTGTCGTTGTGTCAGAATCTTGTTGAGTCCAGATTGTACAGTTCGGTGCAGGAGCTGCTTTAAGGCTCATCTTTATGTCTCTGTGGGACAAAAATGCATTTGGAGAAAACAACAGAGAAATCTATGGATGAAGTGGATTCAATGGAAGAATCAAACATCAGGAGCAGATTGGACACGTTTGTTGTTTCCACATGAAAGTCCAGATGTGAGAGAGAAAACTGACCAAAAAACAAAAATTTTTAATTTGTCTGTAGTGTCTCGCCTTAAAAACAACTTAATCATTTCTGGAGCAAAAATAATTCCATAAGTGTTTATCGTGGCAGGTTCAGTGTTACCCTCACGCTGCTGCTTTATCAGTTTCCAACCTTCTACTTCTTCTAAAACTCGTTCTTATTACGACGAACAAAATGGAGCAAAGATGAGTCGAGTCAAAAACAACCTGACACTTATAACTTCTGGAGTAAAACCCTTCCGCTCGGCGTTTACCCTCATGCTGGTGATCTTGTTGTCAAAGCCGTGGTCTCCGTTGAACAGGCAGCGGCTCCTCAGCTTCTCCGGCATTTTCCTGAAGCACAAACACAGACATTTTTGTTGCTTTTAGTCACATTTTTGTCGCTTTAAGTCACGTTTTTGTCGCTTTAAGTCACGTTTCTGTTGCTTTTAGTCACGTTTCTGTTGCTTTTAGTCACGTTTTTGTCGCTTTAAGTCACGTTTCTGTTGCTTTTAGTCACGTTTTTGTCGCTTTTAGTCACGTTTCTGTTGCTTTTAGTCACGTTTTTGTCGCTTTAAGTCACGTTTCTGTTGCTTTTAGTCACGTTTTTGTCGCTTTAAGTCACGTTTCTGTTGCTTTTAGTCACGTTTTTGTCGCTTTAAGTCACGTTTCTGTTGCTTTTAGTCACGTTTTTGTCGCTTTAAGTCACGTTTCTGTTGCTTTTAGTCACGTTTCTGTTGCTTTTAGTCACGTTTTTGTCGCTTTAAGTCACGTTTCTGTTGCTTTTAGTCACGTTTCTGTTGCTTTTAGTTACGTTTTTGTCACTTTTAGTCACGTTTTTGTCGCTTTTAGTCGTGTTTTTGTCGCTTTTAGTCACGTTTTTGTCGCTTTTAGTCACGTTTTTGTCACTTTTAGTCACGTTTCTGTTGCTTTTCGTCACGTTTTTGTCGCTTTAAGTCACGTTTTTGTCACTTTTAGTCATGTTTTTGTTGCTTTTAGCCGCATTTTTGTCACTTTTCGTCACGTTTTTGTCGCTTTTCGTTACGTTTGACGTTTTTAGTCACGTTTTTGTAGCTTTTAGTCGTGTTTTAGTCGCTTTTCGTCACGTTTTTGTCGCTTTTTTGTCGCTTTTAGTCACGTTTTTGTCAACAACAGAGACACGACTTAACCGTGACCGTCCCGCCCGCCCCGCCCCTTCCTGCCCCGCCCGCCCCGCCCCTTCCCGTCCTGCCGCTCATACTTGGCCACGTGCCACTTCCTCTCCATGAGCAGGTGCACGTCCTCGATGCGCCTGTTGTTGGCGTAGTGGAGCCGCTTGGGCAGGTGCCGCTTCAGGTACGGCTTGAAGTGCTGCGCCGGCATCTTGCACTGAAACGAGAGGGCGCGGTGAGCCGGGGCCAGGGCTGCCGCGGCGCCCGGACGCACCGCCTCCACCACCGCCGCCGCCGCCGCGCACTTACCGTGAGGTTGGCCACCACCGCCCCGGGGTCGTCTGCGGAGACACAACGCACACGCTCAGAGCCTTTCGTTTGAGACGTAAAAGACTCGCTCAAACGCAAGTCAAGAGGCTTTTTATGACAACGATCGTGACATTATTACGTCAAAATGTCAAAAAAAAGGATCGATTATTGCTCATTTTCATCAGTAATACACTTTGTTTATTAATATTCTCTCTCTAGAAGCCTTCAGTCACATATTTCAACCTTTATTTGGTGGATAATGCTCTTTAAAAAGTTGAAACATACCATAGAAATAATAATTTGACTAGTCGACCAATTGAAAAAATAACTGCTGTATAGACCCTTTAAAATGTGACGTCATGAAAATGTCCAGAAAGAGGCGACTGGAGAAAAATGAAGTTAAATGTTTGAATGATTCTCTCACATTAGATCTAAATTCTATGGTTTGAAGTGTTTGTTTTGGAAAAAAGCAACACATTTGAATTTCCAGAGTAAAAGGTCAGTTAGTTTGCTTTTCTGAAACAAACGATGGAGTTGTCTCGCCTTAAAATTGTATTTTAGCTTCAAAAGAATCTAATTTATGGAACAGCATCTAATATATCTCTAGATAAAATGAAAAATGATTGTGGGCTCAACATTTCTGTGAGTATGTTTCCAGTAAAACCCATAAATCTGGATTGTTCTTCATCAAAAATGCAAAGAGTTGATGATAATTTGCTAAAACGTGATGTAAATACAATAATAAATGTGTTTAAAGCAGCTCTGAGTCACTCACATGTGTCTGAGGCTTTTACTTTGACAAAATCATCTATATTTGGCACATTTTGTCACATTCTGAGGTTAATCTCATCATGTTCCACTCAAACTTTTGCCTCCGTTCTGAGTTTACGGTGTTTTTCTCACAGACTTTAAAGGGTCTACGCTCCCCGTCTGATCGTGTCCCTCAGAACACCTACATGTGGCAGATTTGGGGTCTCTGGGTCGGATCCGTCCCAACGACCCGGGGATGAGGCTGATCTCGTCGATGTTCAGAGGATACGAGCTCAGGAACTCCATGCGGTCGCAGTGGGCCTCCTCCATTCCTGAAGAACAAAGGATAAAGTGCACAAACCATAAAGAGCCTCCTGAGCTGGTCCTGAGACAAGCTGCTGTTTTAAATGTTGTTCTGGTGACTGTTTGTGTCTTTAATGCAGCTGTCTGTTCAAACACACTTTTTCTCCTGATGTTTAGCCTCTGAAGCCTCTGAGCAGATTACTTTATTTACCTCTTAAAGGCCAGAGCTGCACAATTAAACCAAATCCACACAAAAACAACATTTAAATATGACAAAAACGCACCTACGAACTCAATTCAATGCACCAAAACAGACAAAACCAACAAAGACGCGACTAAAAGTGACAAAAACATGACTAAAAGTGACAAAAACACGCTACAAACACGACTCTGCACCAAAATGGACAGAAAAGTGACAAAAAAACTGCAAAAACGCGACTAAAAGTGACAAAGATTGGTTTAAATATGACAAACACAACTGAACGTGATTGACTGTTTGTGTCTTTAATGCAGCTGTCTGTTCAAACACACTTTTTCTCCTGATGTTTAGCCTCTGAAGCCTCTGATGACTTTATTTACCTCTTAAAGGCCAGAGCTGCACAATTAAACCAAATCCACACAAAAACTACATTTTAATGGATGGAATTAGCAAATCACAAAGACTAATTTCTTCCACAAACAACAAAATGTCTTGCTTTATTTGAATAAAAACTGCTAACGCTGTAGTTTGGATTTGTACAAACAAGTGACAAAAGTGTGACCAAAAGCAATAAAAATGTGTTCAAAAGCGCCAAAAATGAAGAAAAAAAAAGAAAACAAAAAACAAAAAGGATAAAACAACACGACTCCATGAATCAAAATACAACAAAAAGCAACAAAAACGTGACTAAAAACGACAAAGACGTGACTAAAAGAGACAAATAGGTGTTTAAATGTGACAAACACAAGTGAACGTGACAAAAAAAATTACTCAATGCACCAAAAAGGACAAAAACGTGACAAAAAATGACAAAGACACGTTTAAATATGATAAACACAACTGAACGTGACAAAGACGCACCTACAAACACGACTCAATGCACCAAAAAGTGACAAAAAGCAGAGAGTACCGTGGTCCCCGACGATGATGACGTTGACGCAGCGGTGCAGGTTCATCTGTTTGAGTCCGTTCATGAGCTGCCCGATGATGTTGTCGATCTCACGCAGAGGGTTGTCCAACTGGAACGAAACCACGCCCACAGGTTTGTCCCGTTAGAATCAGAACCAGAACCAGAACCAGAATCAGGGTCAGAGTCAGAGTCAGAGTCAGAGTCAGAGTCAGAACCAGAACCAGGATCAGAGTCAGAGTCAGATCATAATCAGATCAGAATCAGATCCAGAGTCAGATCAGAATCAGATCAGAATCAGATCCAGAATCAGAATCAGATCCAGAATCGGATCAGAATCAGATCCAGAATCAGATCCAGAATCAGAATCAGATCAGAATCAGATCCAGAATCGGATCAGGATCGGATCAAAATCAGAATTGGATCAGAATCAGAATCAGATCCAGAATCAGATCCAGAATCAGATCCAGAATCAGAATCAGATCCAGAATCAGATCCAGAATCAGATCCAGAATCAGATCCAGAATCAGAATCAGAATCAGGGTCAGAGTCAGAGTCAGAATCAGATCCAGAATCAGATCCAGAATCAGATCAGAATCAGAATCAGATCCAGAATCAGATCAGAATCAGATCCAGAATCAGATCCAGAATCAGATCCAGAATCAGAATCAGATCCAGAATCAGATCAGAATCAGATCCAGAATCAGATCCAGAATCAGAATCAGATCAGAATCAGATCAGAATCAGATCCAGAATCAGAATCAGATCCAGAATCGGATCAGAATCAGATCCAGAATCATATCCAGAATCAGAATCAGATCCAGAATCAGAATCAGATCCAGAATCAGATCCAGAATCAGATCCGAATCAGATCCAGAATCAGAATCAGATCCAGAATCAGAATCAGATCCAGAATCAGAATCAGATCCAGAATCAGATCAGAATCAGATCCAGAATCAGATCCAGAATCAGATCAGAATCAGATCAGAATCAGATCCAGAATCAGATCCAGAATCAGATCAGAATCAGATCAGAATCAGATCAGAATCAGATCCAGAATCAGATCCAGAATCAGATCCAGAATCAGATCCAGAATCAGATCCAGAATCCAGAACAGGGCAGATCCAGAACAGAGCAGAGAATGAAGAAGACACTTTTGTTTTTCTGTTTTAAAACATGAATTTAAGGCACTGAAGAGTAGGTTTAAAGGATAATAACAATATGAAAAATTGTGAATATTTTTTCCTTTAAATAAAAAAGCATACACTGAGTCCAGCTGAGGTTTGGAGACTCATTTTCAGGAGACTCCGTGGTTTAAGAATGAGAGGAAACCAGAGGGTTTCAGACCCACGCAGACACAGGCAGAACATGCAAACCGTGAGTCTAAGCTCGAGCGTCCACCGCTCACTGCTGCCCCCTGCTGTAATGACCCCAGACAGCCCCTCCCTCCAGACAAACCCACCTCGCTGCTGAGCGGCCCGAGCCGGTGTCCGAACGTGTCCGGCTGCTCCGAGTGAACCGCGAACACGTACGGCCTGGAACACAAGAGAGGAGCGTCACTGAGGTCTGTCCCAGGGCCCCGTGTCCCAGGGCCCCGTCCCAGGGCCCCGTGTCCCAGGGCCCCGTCCCAGGGCCCCGTCCCAGGGCCCCGTCCCAGGGCCCCGTCCCACCCGTGTCCCGCCCGGGTCCCGCCCGTGGACGCCGTACCTGACGTCGTCCGGGAGCTGCAGCCAGCTCAGGATGGTCAGGATCCTCCTCTCCAGCGGAATGACCCTGGACACAGCAGCAGCAGCACACGCCGTCAGAACACAGAGAGAACACAGAGAGAACATAGAGAGAACACAGAGAGAACACAGAGAGAACACAGAGAGGACACAGAGAGGACACAGAGAGAACACAGAGAGAACATAGAGAGAACACAGAGAGAACACAGAGAGGACACAGAGAGGACACAGAGAGGACACAGAGAGGACACAGAAAGGACACAGAAAGGACACAGAAAGGACACAGAGAGAACACAGAGAGAACACAGAGAGAACACAGAGAGAACACAGAGAGGACACAGAGAGAACACAGAGAGAACACAGAGAGAACAAAGAGAGAACACAGAGAGAACACAGAGAGAACACAGAGAGAACACAGAGAGAACACAGAGAGAACACAGAGAGAACACAGAGAGAACACAGAGAGAACACAGAGAGAACACAGAGAGGACACAGAGAAGAGCACGCCAGAACACAGAGAGAACACAGAGAGAACACAGAGAGAACACAGAGAGAACACAGAGAGAACACAGAGAGAACACAGAGAAGAGCACGCCAGAACACAGAGAGAACACAGAGAGAACACAGAGAACACAGAGAGAACATAGAGAGAACACAGAGAGAACACAGAGAGAACACAGAGAGAACACAGAGAGAACACAGAGAGAACACAGAGAGAACACAGAGAGAACACAGAGAGAACACAGAGAGAACACAGAGAGAACACAGAGAGAACATAGAGAGAACACAGAGAGAACACAGAGAGGACACAGAGAGGACACAGAGAGGACACAGAGAGGACACAGAGAGGACACAGAAAGGACACAGAAAGGACACAGAGAGAACACAGAGAGAACATAGAGAGAACACAGAGAGAACACAGAGAGAACACAGAAAGGACACAGAGAGAACACAGAGAGAACACAGAGAGAACACAGAGAGAACACAGAGAGAACACAGAGAGGACACAGAGAGAACACAGAGAGAACACAGAGAGAACATAGAGAGAACACAGAGAGAACACAGAGAGAACACAGAGAGAACACAGAGAGAACACAGAGAGAACACAGAGAGAACACAGAGAGAACACAGAGAAGAGCACGCCAGAACACAGAGAGAACACAGAGAGAACACAGAGAGAACACAGAGAGAACACAGAGAGAACACAGAGAGAACACAGAGAGAACATAGAGAGAACACAGAGAGAACACAGAGAGAACACAGAGAGAACACAGAGAGAACACAGAGAGAACACAGAGAGAACACAGAGAGGACACAGAGAAGAGCACGCCAGAACACAGAGAGAACACAGAGAGAACACAGAGAACACAGAGAGAACATAGAGAGAACACAGAGAGAACACAGAGAGAACACAGAGAGAACACAGAGAGAACACAGAGAGAACACAGAGAGAACACAGAGAGAACACAGAGAGAACACAGAGAGAACATAGAGAGAACACAGAGAGAACACAGAGAGAACACAGAGAGAACACAGAGAGGACACAGAGAGGACACAGAGAGAACAGAGAGAGAACACAGAGAGAACACAGAGAGAACACAGAGAGAACACAGAGAGAACATAGAGAGAACACAGAGAGAACACAGAGAACACAGAGAGAACATAGAGAGAACACAGAGAGAACACAGAGAGAACATAGAGAGAACACAGAGAGAACATAGAGAGAACACAGAGAGAACACAGAGAGAACACAGAGAGAACACAGAGAGAACACAGAGAGAACATAGAGAGAACACAGAGAGAACACAGAGAACACAGAGAGAACACAGAGAGAACACAGAGAGAACACAGAGAGAACACAGAGAGAACACAGAGAGAACACAGAGAGAACACAGAGAGAACACAGAGAGAACATAGAGAGAACACAGAGAGAACACAGAGAGAACACAGAGAGAACATAGAGAGAACACAGAGAGAACATAGAGAGAACACAGAGAGAACACAGAGAGAACACAGAGAGAACACAGAGAGAACATAGAGAGAACACAGAGAGAACATAGAGAGAACACAGAGAGAACACAGAGAGGACACAGAGAGAACACAGAGAGAACACAGAGAACATAGAGAGAACATAGAGAGAACACAGAGAGAACACAGAGAGAACACAGAGAGGACACAGAGAGAACACAGAGAACACAGAGAGAACATAGAGAGAACACAGAGAGAACACAGAGAGGACACAGAGAGGACACAGAGAGGACACAGAGACGAGCACGTGACATGACAAGCTGCTGTTTTAAATGTTATTGTCCTGGTGATTGACTGTTTGTGTCTTTAATGCAGCTGTCTGTTCAAACACACTTTTTCTCCTGATGTTTAGCCTCTGAGCAGATGACTTTATTTACCTCTTAAAGGCCAGAGCTGCACAATTAAACCAAATCCACACAAAAACAACATTTTAATGGATGGAATTAACAAATCACAAAGTCTGCATTGTTTGTGTGAATCTATCGAAGCTTAATATCGAATTGAATTGATCATTTTTATCTGGATTTGAGAAGTTTTGACTCTGATGATGGTATTTCTGATGATATTACAGTAATTTTACTTAAAATATTAACCCAATGACAAATAATTTGGATTGAAATAAGAAATAATGTGTTGAAACAAGTCACAAACGGATTGAAACAAGTGAAATAATCTCGTTCCATCAAATAAATCGTCTGCTCTGATCTTAACGAGTCAAAACGACTTAAATTCACATTAATATCCTCAAATTAAGACGTTTAAACTCATCTAGAACTTCTTTTTCTGCAGAGTCAAAGTCTGGAAAAGCCTCTCGTTCACGGCTCTTTCTTGCTCTAACGCAGTGTTTTTCACCGTTTTCTACGTCTCGACAAACGTTTTGGTTGAAAAGAGACCACGGCACCATCGACTCATTATCAACACCAAATCAGAACTTTTAATAAAAAAAAAATCATGACTGTGCCACTGTCTGGTTCTTTACATTTGACATCTGCAAAAAACGACTTTCTCACCGAGTTTAAACGTCTTGATTTGAGGAAATTAATGTGAATTTAAGTCGTTTTGACTCGTTAAGATCAGTGGAGACGATTTATTTGATGGAACTAGATTATTTCACTTGTTTCAATCCGTTTGTGACTTGTTTCAACACATTATTTCTTATTTCAATCCAAATTATCTGTCACTGGGTTAAGATCATTTTACTGACTCCACTGACAAATGGATTTTCTTATTTTAAGCAAAATTATCGTAATATCAGTGAGAAATACCTTGACACCAGTGAAATATTCAGCAATTAAATCTCATCGAGTCAAAACTTCTCAAATCCAGATGAAAATGATAAATTCAATTCAATTTTAAATTTAACAGATTCACATTTGAGATCATTTGGACTGAAATAATGTGTTGAAACAAGTCAGAAATGGATTGAAACAAGTGAAATAATCTAGTTCCATCAAATAAATCGTCTGCTCTGATCTTAACGAGTCAAAACAACTTAAATCCAGATTAAAATCCTCAAATCAAGATGTTTAACTCAGCTAGAAATAAATTTTTTAAGTGAACAAGAGACTAAATATGACTCAAATTCAAATGAAACAAAGAACAGTATATTTGCATCATACGGCTCGGTTTCAGTTTAAAACGTTGCAGTTTCGAGTAGTTTTAATCCAGCTTTAGAAGTGTTTAACTTCTATAGTTCTTGAACACGTCTTTAACTGAAAACAGTGGGTTCAGTCCAGCGGTGGTTGTTAAAAAGCGAACGACTCTGACACAGTCGGAGAGTTTCTCTGGACGGCACGGCGCGTCCAGTGGGACTCTGTTTACACCCTTTGTCCCGCTCCTCGTGACAATGACGCTGCCCCTGTCGTCCTCGGGGCTTGGATTTACAGAGGTCCCACTTGTAACTTTATAAATAAACACTCTCATTTCTCAGAATCCCAACTCGGAAACTCGGGCAACATTTCTGACCTGAGTTTATCCGACATGTCAGTGCTGCGTTTGGATAAAGTTTTACATCCAACAGTTAAATAAATATCGAGAGTGCTGTTGTTATCGTCTCTGTAGTGTCTCTCTGCTGCCCCCTGCTGTCCGTGAAGCTTCTACGGTTATAAACGCTCTGTGATGCTAATGTCGCTAACGTCTATGTAGAGTTAATGACAACAAAAGCAGAAATTCTGAGAAAACCTCTTTCCAAGGTCCCAGTTCTGCCCTCCGAGGACAACTGGAACGCAGCATAAGCTCATGGAAGCTAACAAGCTAGTGCTAACAGGCTACTGCTAGGCTAGTGCTGCGTTCCTGACACTGGAAGGTGGGTTATTTCCCACTTGAAAGCTACGAGTTTCGACCTCAGAGCGTTTCAGCTGAACGAACACATATGTAAACAATCTGGCTAATGCTAACTGTAAGTAACAGATTATTTTCAGATTTATCCTATAACAAATGTTTACATGGTTTACGAGGTAGTTAATCGCTCAGGTTCACTTTTTGTGATGATTATTATCTGTAACACGTGTAACTCGTGTGAAGAGTCTCTGGTCCAGCTCCAGGTCACAGGAGGGTTTACAGTTCCAGTGACGTTCCAGAGCATTTTTTCAAGTCGGAAGTGGGAAATATCCCAGTTACCAGTTGTCTGGAACGAACCATAACGCTAACAGGCTAATATTAACGGGCTAATTCCTATGGGCTACTGTTGACGGGCTAATGTCACTGGGTTAATGCAAACGGGCTAATGCAAAACGGCTTATGCTAACAGTCCGATGCTAACAAATTTATGGCAAGAGGCTAATGCTGACTGGCTCATGCTAACAGGCCAATGCTAACACGTTAATGCTAGCAGGCTAATGCTAACAGGCCAATGCTAACCTGTTAATGCTTGCAGGCTCATGCTAGCAGGCTCATGCTAACAGCCCGACAGCGTAAGAATGGCAGAATCTCAAACACAGGATCAAACAGTGAAACGGGGAGGTTTGTGGTGAAAGTGTCGAGTTAAACGTGACGTTCAGGTTAAATATAAATTTGTAAAAGTGAACATACTGCAGGATGATCAGTACTAACTTATGTACCAAGGCCAGAAGAACGAGGCGGCCTTCACTCCCTGTTTCTCCGCCGTGATCCAGATCTGAAACAGAAAGAGCAGTGGGAACATAAGATGCTCAGACTTCTCTCCCAACGTCATAGTAAAGGTCCACTCCTCAGGTCATAGTAAAGGTCCACTCCTCAGGTCACAGTAAAGGTCCACTCAGGTCAAGTAAACGTCCACTCCTCAGGTCATAGTAAAGGTCCACTCCTCAGGTCACAGTAAAGGTCCACTACTCAGGTCATAGTAAAGGTCCACTCCTCAGGTCACAGTAAAGGTCCACTCCTCAGGTCACAGTAAAGGTCCACTCCTCAGGTCACAGTAAAGGTCCACTCAGGTCACAGTAAAGGTCCACTCCTCAGGTCACAGTAAAGGTCCACTACTCAGGTCATAGTAAAGGTCCACTCCTCAGGTCACAGTAAAGGTCCACTCCTCAGGTCACAGTAAAGGTCCACTCCTCAGGTCACAGTAAAGGTCCACTACTCAGGTCATAGTAAAGGTCCACTCCTCAGGTCACAGTAAAGGTCCTCAGGTCACAGTAAAGGTCCACTCCTCAGGTCACAGTAAAGGTCCACTCCTCAGGTCACAGTAAAGGTCCACTCCTCAGGTCACAGTAAAGGTCCACTACTCAGGTCATAGTAAAGGTCCACTCCTCAGGTCACAGTTAAGGTCCACTACTCAGGTCATAGTAAAGGTCCACTCCTCAGGTCACAGTAAAGGTCCACTCAGGTCAAGTAAACGTCCACTCCTCAGGTAACAGTAAAGGTCCACTCCTCAGGTCACAGTAAAGGTCCACTCAGGTCATAGTAAAGGTCCACTCCTCAGGTCACAGTTAAGGTCCACTACTCAGGTCATAGTAAAGGTCCACTCCTCAGGTAACAGTAAAGGTCCACTCCTCAGGTCACAGTAAAGGTCCACTCCTCAGGTCATAGTAAAGGTCCACTCAGGTCACAGTAAAGGTCCACTCCTCAGGTCACAGTAAACGTCCACTCCTCAGGTCACAGTAAAGGTCCACTACTCAGGTCACAGTAAAGGTCCACTCAGGTCATAGTAAAGGTCCACTCCTCAGGTCATAGTAAAGGTCCACTCAGGTCACAGTAAAGGTCCACTCCTCAGGTCACAGTAAAGGTCCTCAGGTCACAGTAAAGGTCCACTCCTCAGGTCACAGTAAAGGTCCACTACTCAGGTCATAGTAAAGGTCCACTCCTCAGGTCACAGTAAAGGTCCACTACTCAGGTCACAGTAAAGGTCCACTCCTCAGGTCACAGTAAAGGTCCACTCCTCAGGTCATAGTAAAGGTCCACTCCTCAGGTCACAGTAAAGGTCCACTCAGGTCAAGTAAACGTCCACTCCTCAGGTCACAGTAAAGGTCCTCAGGTCACAGTAAAGGTCCACTCCTCAGGTCATAGTAAAGGTCCACTCCTTAGGTCACAGTAAAGGTCCACTCAGGTCAAGTAAACGTCCACTCCTCAGGTCACAGTAAAGGTCCACTCCTCAGGTCACAGTAAAGGTCCACTCCTCAGGTCATAGTAAAGGTCCACTCCTTAGGTCACAGTAAAGGTCCACTCAGGTCAAGTAAACGTCCACTCCTCAGGTCACAGTAAAGGTCCTCAGGTCACAGTAAAGGTCCACTCCTCAGGTCATAGTAAAGGTCCACTCCTCAGGTCACAGTAAAGGTCCACTCAGGTCATAGTAAAGGTCCACTCCTCAGGTCACAGTAAAGGTCCACTCCTCAGGTCATAGTAAAGGTCCACTCAGGTCATAGTAAAGGTCCACTCCTCAGGTCATAGTAAAGGTCCACTCAGGTCACAGTAAATGTCCACTCCTCAGGTCACAGTAAAGGTCCACTCCTCAGGTCACAGTAAAGGTCCACTCCTCAGGTCACAGTAAAGGTCCACTCCTCAGGTCACAGTAAAGGTCCACTCCTCAGGTCATAGTAAAGGTCCACTCCTCAGGTCACAGTAAAGGTCCACTCCTCAGGTCATAGTAAAGGTCCTCAGGTCACAGTAAAGGTCCAATCCTCAGGTCATAGTAAAGGTCCACTCCTCAGGTCACAGTAAAGGTCCACTCCTCAGGTCACAGTAAAGGTCCACTCCTCAGGTCACAGTAAAGGTCCTCAGGTCACAGTAAAGGTCCACTCCTCAGGTCACAGTAAAGGTCCACTCCTCAGGTCACAGTAAAGGTCCACTCCTCAGGTCACAGTAAAGGTCCACTACTCAGGTCATAGTAAAGGTCCACTCCTCAGGTCACAGTTAAGGTCCACTACTCAGGTCATAGTAAAGGTCCACTCCTCAGGTCACAGTAAAGGTCCACTCAGGTCAAGTAAACGTCCACTCCTCAGGTAACAGTAAAGGTCCACTCCTCAGGTCACAGTAAAGGTCCACTCAGGTCATAGTAAAGGTCCACTCCTCAGGTCACAGTTAAGGTCCACTACTCAGGTCATAGTAAAGGTCCACTCCTCAGGTAACAGTAAAGGTCCACTCCTCAGGTCACAGTAAAGGTCCACTCCTCAGGTCATAGTAAAGGTCCACTCAGGTCACAGTAAAGGTCCACTCCTCAGGTCACAGTAAACGTCCACTCCTCAGGTCACAGTAAAGGTCCACTACTCAGGTCACAGTAAAGGTCCACTCAGGTCATAGTAAAGGTCCACTCCTCAGGTCATAGTAAAGGTCCACTCAGGTCACAATAAAGGTCCACTCCTCAGGTCACAGTAAAGGTCCTCAGGTCACAGTAAAGGTCCACTCCTCAGGTCACAGTAAAGGTCCACTACTCAGGTCATAGTAAAGGTCCACTCCTCAGGTCACAGTAAAGGTCCACTACTCAGGTCATAGTAAAGGTCCACTCCTCAGGTCATAGTAAAGGTCCACTCCTCAGGTCATAGTAAAGGTCCACTCCTCAGGTCACAGTAAAGGTCCACTCAGGTCAAGTAAAGGTCCACTCCTCAGGTCACAGTAAAGGTCCTCAGGTCACAGTAAAGGTCCGCCTCAGGTCATAGTAAAGGTCCACTCCTTAGGTCACAGTAAAGGTCCACTCAGGTCAAGTAAAGGTCCACTCCTCAGGTCACAGTAAAGGTCCACTCCTCAGGTCACAGTAAAGGTCCACTCCTCAGGTCATAGTAAAGGTCCACTCCTTAGGTCACAGTAAAGGTCCACTCAGGTCATAGTAAACGTCCACTCCTCAGGTCACAGTAAAGGTCCTCAGGTCACAGTAAAGGTCCACTCCTCAGGTCATAGTAAAGGTCCACTCCTCAGGTCACAGTAAAGGTCCACTCAGGTCAAGTAAAGGTCCACTCCTCAGGTCATAGTAAAGGTCCACTCCTCAGGTCATAGTAAAGGTCCTCAGGTCATAGTAAAGGTCCACTCCTCAGGTCATAGTAAAGGTCCACTCAGGTCACAGTAAAGGTCCACTCCTCAGGTCACAGTAAAGGTCCACTCCTCAGGTCACAGTAAAGGTCCACTCCTCAGGTCACAGTAAAGGTCCACTCCTCAGGTCACAGTAAAGGTCCACTCCTCAGGTCATAGTAAAGGTCCACTCAGGTCACAGTAAAGGTCCACTCCTCAGGTCATAGTAAAGGTCCACTCCTCAGGTCATAGTAAAGGTCCACTCCTCAGGTCACAGTAAAGGTCCACTCAGGTCATAGTAAAGGTCCACTCCTCAGGTCACAGTAAAGGTCCTCAGGTCATAGTAAAGGTCCAATCCTCAGGTCATAGTAAAGGTCCACTCAGGTCACAGTAAAGGTCCACTCAGGTCAAGTAAACGTCCACTCCTCAGGTCACAGTAAAGGTCCACTCCTCAGGTCACAGTAAAGGTCCACTCCTCAGGTCATAGTAAAGGTCCACTCCTTAGGTCACAGTAAAGGTCCACTCAGGTCAAGTAAACGTCCACTCCTCAGGTCACAGTAAAGGTCCTCAGGTCACAGTAAAGGTCCACTCCTCAGGTCATAGTAAAGGTCCACTCCTCAGGTCACAGTAAAGGTCCACTCAGGTCAAGTAAAGGTCCACTCCTCAGGTCATAGTAAAGGTCCACTCCTCAGGTCATAGTAAAGGTCCACTCAGGTCATAGTAAAGGTCCACTCCTCAGGTCATAGTAAAGGTCCACTCAGGTCACAGTAAAGGTCCACTCCTCAGGTCACAGTAAAGGTCCACTCCTCAGGTCACAGTAAAGGTCCACTCAGGTCAAGTAAACGTCCACTCCTCAGGTCACAGTAAAGGTCCTCAGGTCACAGTAAAGGTCCACTCAGGTCATAGTAAAGGTCCACTCCTCAGGTCATAGTAAAGGTCCACTCCTCAGGTCATAGTAAAGGTCCACTCCTAAGGTCACAGTAAAGGTCCACTCCTCAGGTCACAGTAAAGGTCCACTCCTCAGGTCACAGTTAAGGTCCACTCCTCAGGTCACAGTAAAGGTCCACTCAGGTCACAGTAAAGGTCCACTCCTCAGGTCATAGTAAAGGTCCACTCCTCAGGTCACAGTAAAGGTCCACTCAGGTCAAGTAAACGTCCACTCCTCAGGTCACAGTAAAGGTCCTCAGGTCACAGTAAAGGTCCACTCCTCAGGTCATAGTAAAGGTCCACTCCTCAGGTCACAGTAAAGGTCCACTCAGGTCAAGTAAAGGTCCACTCCTCAGGTCACAGTAAAGGTCCACTCAGGTCATAGTAAAGGTCCACTCCTCAGGTCATAGTAAAGGTCCACTCAGGTCACAGTAAAGGTCCACTCCTCAGGTCACAGTAAAGGTCCACTACTCAGGTCATAGTAAAGGTCCACTCCTCAGGTCACAGTAAAGGTCCACTCCTCAGGTCATAGTAAAGGTCCACTCCTCAGGTCACAGTAAAGGTCCACTCCTCAGGTCACAGTAAAGGTCCACTCCTCAGGTCATAGTAAAGGTCCAATCCTCAGGTCATAGTAAAGGTCCACTCCTTAGGTCACATTAAAGGTCCACTCCTCAGGTCACAGTAAAGGTCCACTCCTCAGGTCACAGTAAAGGTCCACTCCTCAGGTCATAGTAAAGGTCCACTCCTCAGGTCATAGTAAAGGTCCACTCCTCAGGTCATAGTAAAGGTCCACTCCTCAGGTCATAGTAAAGGTCCACTCCTCAGGTCACAGTAAAGGTCCTCAGGTCATAGTAAAGGTCCACTCCTCAGGTCATAGTAAAGGTCCAATCCTCAGGTCATAGTAAAGGTCCAATCCTCAGGTCATAGTAAAGGTCCAATCCTCAGGTCATAGTAAAGGTCCACTCCTCAGGTCATAGTAAAGGTCCACTCCTCAGGTCATAGTAAATGTCCACTCCTCAGGTCATAGTAAAGGTCCACTCCTCAGGTCATAGTAAATGTACACTCCTCAGGTCATAGTAAAGGTCCACTCCTCAGGTCAAAGTAAAGGTCCACTCCTCAGGTCATAGTAAAGGTCCACTCAGGTCACAGTAAAGGTCCACTCCTCTGGTCATAGTAAAGGTCCACTCAGGTCACAGTAAATGTCCACTCCTCAGGTCACAGTAAATGTCCACTCCTCAGGTCACAGTAAATGTCTACTCCTCAGGTCATAGTAAAGGTCCACTCCTCAGGTCACAGTAAAGGTCCACTCCTCAGGTCATAGTAAATGTCCACTCCTCAGGTCATAGTAAATGTCCACTCCTCAGGTCACAGTAAATGTCTACTCCTTAGGTCACAGTAAAGGTCCACTCCTCAGGTCATAGTAAATGTCCACTCCTTAGGTCACAGTAAAGGTCCACTCCTTAGGTCACAGTAAAGGTCCACTCCTCAGGTCATAGTAAATGTCCACTCCTCAGGTCATAGTAAAGGTCCAATCCTCAGGTCACAGTAAAGGTCCAATCCTCAGGTCACAGTAAAGGTCCACTACTCAGGTCATAGTAAATGTCCACTCAGGTCACAGTAAAGGTCCACTCCTCAGGTCATAGTAAAGGTCCACTCCTCAGGTCACAGTAAAGGTCCACTCCTCAGGTCATATTAAAGGTCCACTCCTCAGGTCACAGTAAATGTCCACTCCTTAGGTCACAGTAAAGGTCCACTCCTCAGGTCACAGTAAATGTCCACTCCTTAGGTCACAGTAAAGGTCCACTCCTCAGGTCATAGTAAATGTACACTCCTCAGGTCATAGTAAATGTACACTCCTCAGGTCATAGTAAATGTACACTCTCTGGTCAAATGTCGTGTAAAGTCCTGTGCTCTGGGACTGACCGGCTGCCCTCCCCACCAGCGGTGGTTGAGCTTCTCTCGTCCTCTCAGGGTGAACGTGGCGTTGAACACCGGGTCGTGCATCGTGTTTCCCACAATGCCGTGCGACTCTGGGTACAGGCCCTGCACAAAGAGCCCGGATCAGACGGAACAGGAACAGGACTTTAAAATATCACCGAGAGAAGGAACGCAGACTACAAAAAAGTTCAAATGTCTTGATTTTAGGATATTAGTTTAAGATCAGTGGAGACGATTTATTTGATGGAACTAGATTATTTCCCAGGCGGCCTCTGGTTCTTATCTGGTCAAATAAAGATGAATAAAATAAAACAAAACAACCCCCCAGACTCACCGTGGCCAGAGTGTAAAGGTTCGGGAAGGTTTTGGATGGATAGACGGGCCTCATGTACGGAGAGGACGTCCCACACGAGCCTGTCACACACAGAACACAGAGGTTACCCCTCGGGCAGTGAGCGTGAGCGGTGTGAGCGTTAGCGTGAGCGGCGTGAGCGTGAGCGTGAGCGGCGTTAGCGTGAGCGGCGTTAGCGTGAGCGGCGTTAGCGTGAGCGTGAGCCGTACGTAGTTTGTGCAGGTTGGGGATGACGGCCCGTCCTTTCTTCAGGTACGACGCCCTGAAGCCGTCCAGGGACAGCATGATCAGAGGAGGACGGATGAACCTGCAGAACAAGCATCACGTTAGGCCCGGGCGACACAGAAAGAAAACATCATCTCGATTTTCTTGGGACCAGCTCACAATTTAGATTTTATCACGATTTGTGTTCACTTTTTATATTCTTGTATTCACCTTATCCTTCTATGGATGAAGTGGCTTAAATTAAACAATCTATTATTTTCAGGAGCAGATTGGACACGTTGTTTCCACGTGAAAGTCGACGTGTGAGAGCAAACTGACCAAAAAACAAAAAGTAGAAAAGGTTCAAACTGACCCGGCGGGACACTCGGGCGTCTGGATTTCCTCGCACTCGTCCTGGACCCACGGACTCTCACCTCAGACACAAACAAAACACTTTAAAATTAAATCACAAAGGCATGTTCTAATTATCACACAGCAAATTTGAGAATTTGAGAAGTTTTGACTCGATGAGATTTAATTGTTGATGTGAAGCAGAATATTTCACTGGTTTATAGGTATTTCTGATGATATTACTGTAATTTTGCTTAAAATATTAACCCAGTGACAGATAATTTGGATTGAAATAAGAAATAATGTGTTGAAACAAGTCACAAACGGTTTGAAACAAGTGAAATAATCTAGTTCCATCAAATAAATCGTCTCCACTGATCTTAATGAGTCAAAACGACTTAAATCCAGATTAAAATCCTCAAATCAAGACGTTTAAACTCGGTGAGAAAGTCGTTTTTTGCAGATGTCAAATGTAAAGAACCAGAC
The DNA here is from genome assembly GCA_019453435.1 of Rhinogobius similis. Classification (NCBI taxonomy): domain Eukaryota; kingdom Metazoa; phylum Chordata; class Actinopteri; order Gobiiformes; family Gobiidae; genus Rhinogobius; species Rhinogobius similis. The sequence goes on along the minus strand of CM033620.1, from coordinate 6,005,018 downwards.
AGAGGCACAATCATGATTTCTCACATTACACCAGGTTTTTTTAATTAAAAGTTCTGATTTGGTGATAATGAGTAGATGTTGTGCCACGGTCTCTTTTCAACCAAAAAAGTGGGACGAGAAAAACACTGCGTTAGAGCAAGAAAGGGCCGAGGCTTGCTGGACTTGTAGTAGTACATTTAGCTGTACATTTAGCTGTACAAGTACCTCAATATGTGGACTTATAGTAGTACATTTTGCAGTAAAAGTACCTCCACAGCTGGACTTATAGTAGTACATTTTACAGTACATTTAGCAGTAGAAGTACCTCCACAGGTGGACTTGTAGTAGTACATTTTGCAGTACATTTAGCAGTACAAGTACCTCGATATGTGGACTTGTAGTAGTACATTTTGCAGTACATTATTCAGTAGAAGTACCTTGATATGTGGACTTGTAGTAGTACATTTAGCAGTAGAAGTACCTCCACAGCTGGACTTGTAGTAGTACATTATGCAATAGAAGTACCTCCACAGCTGGACTTGTAGTAGTACATTATGCAGTAGAAGTACCTTGATATGTGGACTTGTAGTAGTACATTTAGCAGTAGAAGTACCTCCACAGCTGGACTTGTAGTAGTACATTATGCAGTAGAAGTATCTCTACATGTGGACTTGTAGTAGTACATTTAGCTGAACATTTAGCAGTACAAGTACCTCGATATGTGGACTTGTAGTAATGCATTTTGCAGTAAAAGTACCTCCACAGCTGGACTTATAGTAGTACATTTTGCAGTACATTATGCAGTAGAAGTACCTCCACAGGTGGACTTGTAGTACATTATGCAGTAGAAGTACCTCCACAGGTGGACTTGTAGTACATTATGCAGTAGAAGTACCTCCACAGGTGGACTTGTAGTACATTATGCAGTAGAAGTACCTCCACAGGTGGACTTGTAGTACATTATGCAGTAGAAGTACCTCCACAGGTGGACTTGTAGTTGGAGCAGCAGTCCCCTCGCTCCACACAGTCGTCCGAGCAGTGACAGGCGTGATCCTCGCTCCTCTGCTCCCCACATCTGTCCTCCGAGCACTCGAACCCCCCGTCTGTGGTACAAGTACAAGTACACGAGTAAAAGTACTGCACTCCCCCCGTCTGCAGTACAAGTACACGAGTAAAAGTACTGCACTGAACCCCCCGTCTGCAGTACAAGTACACGAGTAAAAGTACTGCACTCCCCCCGTCTGCAGTACAAGTACACGAGTAAAAGTACTGCACTCCCCCCGTCTGCAGTACAAGTACACGAGTAAAAGTACTGCACTGAACCCCCCCGTCTGCAGTACAAGTACACGGGTAAAAGTACTGCACTGAAGCCCCCGTCTGCAGTACAAGTACACGAGTAAAAGTACTGCACTGAACCCCCCGTCTGTGGTACAAGTACACGAGTAAAAGTACTGCACTGAACCCCCCGTCTGCAGTACAAGTACACGAGTAAAAGTACTGCACTGAACCCCCCGTCTGAAGTACAAGTACACGAGTAAAATACTGCACTGAACCCCCCGTCTGCGGTACAAGTACACGAGTAAAATTACTGCACTGAACCCCGTCTGCAGTACAAGTACACGAGTAAAAGTACTGCACTGAACCCCCCGTCTGCAGTACAAGTACACGGGTAAAAGTACTGCACTGAACCCCCCGTCTGTGGTACAAGTACAAGTACACGGGTAAAAGTACTGCACTGAACCCCCCGTCTGTGGTACAAGTACACGAGTAAAAGTACTGCACTGAACCTCTGTCTGTGGTACAAGTACACGAGTAAAAGTACTGCACTGAACCCCCCGTCTGCAGTACAAGTACACGGGTAAAAGTACTGCACTGAACCCACCGGCTGCAGTACAAGTACACGGGTAAAAGTACTGCACTGAACCCCCGTCTGCAGTACAAGTACACGGGTAAAAGTACTGCACTGAACCCCCCGTCTGCAGTACAAGTACACAAGTAAAAGTACTGCACTGAACCCCCCGTCTGCAGTACAAGTACACGAGTAAAAGTACTGCACTGAACCCCCCGTCTGCGGTACAAGTACACGAGTAAAAGTACTGCACTGAACCCCCCGTCTGCGGTACAAGTACACGAGTAAAAGTACTGCACTGAACCCCCCGTCTGCAGTACAAGTAGAAGTACACGGGTAAAGGTACTGCACTGAACCCCCCGTCTGCAGTACAAGTACACGGGTAAAAGTACTGCACTGAACCCCCCGTCTGTGGTACAAGTACACGAGTAAAAGTACTGCACTGAACCCCCCGTCTGCGGTACAAGTACACGAGTAAAAGTACTGCACTGAACCCCCCGTCTGCGGTACAAGTACACAAGTAAAAGTACTGCACTGAACCCCCCGTCTGTGGTACAAGTACACGGGTAAAAGTACTGCACTGAACCCCCCGTCTGCAGTACAAGTACACGGGTAAAAGTACTGCACTGAACCCCCCGTCTGCAGTACAAGTACACGGGTAAAAGTACTGCACTCCCCCCATCTGCGGTACAAGTACACGAGTAAAAGTACTGCACTGAACCCCCCGTCTGTGGTACAAGTACACGAGTAAAAGTACTGCACTGAACCCCCCGTCTGCGGTACAAGTACACGAGTAAAAGTACTGCACTGAACCCCCCGTCTGTGGTACAAGTACACGAGTAAAAGTACTGCACTCCCCCCGTCTGTGGTACAAGTACACGAGTAAAAGTACTGCACTCCCCCCGTCTGTGGTACAAGTACACGAGTAAAGTACTGCACTCCCCGTCTGTGGTACAAGTACCACGAGTAAAAGTACTGCACCCCGTCTGCAGTACAAGTACACGAGTAAAAGTACTGCACTCCCCGTCTGCAGTACAAGTACACGAGTAAAAGTACTGCACTCCCCCCGTCTGTGGTACAAGTACACGAGTAAAAGTACTGCACTCCCCCCGTCTGTGGTACATGTACACGGGTAAAAGTACTGCACTGAACCCCCCGTCTGTGGTACAAGTACACGAGTAAAAGTACTGCACTGAACCCCCCGTCTGCGGTACAAGTACACGAGTAAAAGTACTGCACTGAACCCCCGTCTGCAGTACAAGTACACGAGTAAAAGTACTGCACTGAACCCCCCGTCTGTGGTACAAGTACACGAGTAAAAGTACTGCACTGAACCCCCCGTCTGCAGTACAAGTACACGAGTAAAAGTACTGCACTGAACCCCCCGTCTGTGGTACAAGTAGACTAGTAAAAGTACTGCACTGAACCCCCGTCTGCAGTACAAGTACACGAGTAAAAGTACTGCACTGAACACCCCGACTGCAGTACAAGTACACGAGTAAAAGTACTGCACTGAACCCCCCGTCTGTGGTACAAGTACACTAGTAAAAGTACTGCACTGAACCCCCCGTCTGCAGTACAAGTACACGGGTAAAAGTACTGCACTCCCCCCGTCTGTGGTACAAGTACACAAGTAAAAGTACTGCACTGAACCCTCGTCTGCGGTACAAGTACACGAGTAAAAGTACTGCACTGAACCCTCCGTCTGTGGTACAAGTACACAAGTAAAAGTACTGCACTGAACCCCCCGTCTGCAGTACAAGTACACGAGTAAAAGTACTGCACTGAACCCCCCGTCTGTGGTACAAGTACACGAGTAAAAGTACTGCATTGAACCCCCCGTCTGTGGTACAAGTACACGAGTAAAAGTACTGCACTCCCCCCGTCTGTGGTACAAGTACACGAGTAAAAGTACTGCACTGAACCCCCCGTCTGTGGTACAAGTACACGAGTAAAAGTACTGCACTGAACCCCCCGTCTGTGGTACAAGTACACGGGTAAAAGTACTGCACTGAAACCTCCGTCTGCGGTACAAGTACACGGGTAAAAGTACTGCACTGAACCCCCCGTCTGCGGTACAAGTACACTAGTAAAAGTACTGCACTGAACCCCCCGTCTGCAGTACAAGTACACGAGTAAAAGTACTGCACTGAACCCCCCGTCTGCAGTACAAGTACACGAGTAAAAGTACTGCACTCCCCCTGTCTGTGGTACAAGTACACGAGTAAAAGTACTGCACTCCCCCCCGTCTGCAGTACAAGTACACGAGTAAAAGTACTGCACTGAACCCCCGTCTGTGGTACAAGTACACGGGTATAAGTACTGCACTGAACCCCCCGTCTGTGGTACAAGTACACGAGTAAAAGTACTGCACTGAACCCCCCGTCTGTGGTACAAGTACACGAGTAAAAGTAGTGCACTCCCCCCCGTCTGTGGTACAAGTACACGAGTAAAAGTACTGCACTGAACCCTCTGTCTGTGGTACAAGTACACGAGTAAAAGTACTGCATTGAACCCCCCGTCTGCAGTACAAGTACACGGGTAAAAGTACTGCACTGAACCCCCCGTCTGTGGTACAAGTACACGAGTAAAAGTACTGCACTGAACCCCCCGTCTGCAGTACAAGTACACGAGTAAAAGTACTGCTGAACCCCCCGTCTGCGGTACAAGTACACAAGTAAAAGTACTGCACTGAACCCCCCGTCTGTGGTACAAGTACACGGGTAAAAGTACTGCACTGAACCCCCCTGTCTGCGGTACAAGTACACGGGTAAAAGTACTGCACTGAACCCCCCGTCTGCGGTACAAGTACACGAGTAAAAGTACTGCACTGAACCCCCCATCTGCAGTACAAGTACACGAGTAAAAGTACTGCACTCCCCCCGTCTGCAGTACAAGTACACAAGTAAAAGTACTGCACTAGAACCCCTTCGTCTGCAGTACAAGTACACGAGTAAAAGTACTGCACTCCCCCCGTCTGTGGTACAAGTACACGAGTAAAAGTACTGCACTGAACCCCCCGTCTGCAGTACAAGTACACGAGTAAAAGTACTGCACCCCCCCGTCTGCAGTACAAGTACACGAGTAAAAGTAAAAGCGCAGTAACTTCTTTAAAGCGCTATTACTGCTTGCAAAAGTAAAGTAAAAGTAAAAGTAGCTTGCTTTGCTTAGAATGTTCCAGAGTGTGGCTTTACACGTATCTATCGCCATGGAGACGAGCAGACGACGCCACGAGCTCGACGAATAAAAAACGAACGCGAGACGGAAGCGTTAAATTAAAGCACCTCTGACTCATTTGACAAAAATACAGTTAAGTTGAATATATTTCAAATCTTGTAAAAATGCTTAACAAATTTTAGTAGTTTTTTTATTATTTTTTATTTTTGTAGGTTTTTTGTTTCACTTCCTGGTTGTTAATGATGACATCACACTGGGAAATTACCATAGCAACCACACAGTAAACTGGGCCAAAACTCCTCTAATGTCACAGATTCTTTTATTTAAAGGTCCCATATCATCCAAAATGGACTTTTCAGAGGTGTTAACCTTCCTCCAGTGCTATTTGGGCCTCGTATGTTGTGCCCAAAGTGGTTTTTTGATTGATTCCCTCATGTTTTCACTAGAGAACTGTCTTTTCCGTCCCCCTCGGCTGAGCAGCAGACGGGGGCTCCTCACTAAGATGACGCGGTGTTTAAGCCACGCCTCCAGGAAGAATAAAAACAGCTAATGCTAATGCTACACAGTAATTACACGATGGATACGACAGATCGAAGAGTTAGCTTGTTATTTACCAAACGGCACGTCCGTCGTCGAGGTACTGGAGAGGGAGGGGGAGGCGCGTGGGTTGGGCGGGGGAGGCGTGCGGGTTGGGCGGGGGAGGCAGCCTGCTCTCTGTTCGGGGGGGTCAGATCTCAGAGGGAGCCGTTTGCTTTTGCAGGAGGGGGGCCAGTCCAAGAAATGGGTGTTTTTTGTAAACTGTTATGTTATGGATATTACACAACGAGAAAATGTATCAACAAAGCCCTGAGGACAGACTGTGTGAAGGGGAAAAGAGCAGGATATGGGACCTTTAACAAATAATGATACATGCGAACACCTTTATTTTGTTGAATCAATGTTTAAAGGATCAAAAAAAGTTGTTTAATTTGTGTAAATTATGTATAACCTTTGTCTCCCCAGTGTGATGTCATCCGTTTGTTTACTTCCTGTAATTTTCAACAGATTTTTCAACTTTTCTCCACAAACGGCTGCTTGATTCGCGTAAAACTACAATTTCTATTTACAACTGGCATTAATACACCAAATAAAGTCAAAGTTAGAAAATCACGAAAACCCGTCATACGCCCCTTTAAAACAATACTACGGAACTTTCCGGGCAAAGCAACAACGTTTACAGAAAGAAAAGTCACAAACTGCGGCTTGAATTTATGCTTTTTCGGTCAAAAAGTCTGAGAAGTTCGGCGCTGTTTGTGCAACTAACGAAGGGAAATGAGCTGGAGTTCTATTTCCATCTGTTTTCTGAGTTTTTTGCGTTTATTGCTTTCTTGTTTATGTGAAAGTCTGGTCCTGCGGGCTGTGATTTTAGCCCGAGCGTAATTAAAAGCCCATTATCTTGTGTCTGAAACGAACACGGCTGCTGCGTTTGGCTGCAGTCGAGCAAAAAAAAAAAAGACAGGTTTGGTCGAAGAAAGACTCTGTCTTTCCTCTAAAACGATGAAGTGTCTCTGGGATCAGACACAAGGACCATTTAATTTGTTGTTTTTAGTCACGTCTTTGTCACTTTTAGGCCTGTCTTTGTCACTTTTAGTCACGTCTTTGTCACTTTTAGTCATGTTTTTGTAACTTTTAGTCGTGTCTTTGTCACTTTTAGTTGTGTCTTTGTCAGTTTCAGTCGCGTCTTTGTCACTTTTATTCATGTCTTTGTCACTTTTATTCATGTCTTTGTCACTTTTATTCATGTCTTTGTCACTTTCAGTCACGTCTTTGTCACTTTTAGGCCTGTCTTTGTCACTTTTAGGCCTGTCTTTGTCACTTTTAGTCGTGTCTTTGTCACTTTTAGTCACGTTTTTGTCTCTTTTAGTCACGTCTTTGTCACTTTTATTTATGTCTTTGTCACTTTTAGTCGTGTCTTTGTCACTTTTATTCATGTCTTTGTCACTTTTATTCATGTCTTTGTCACTTTTATTCATGTCTTTGTCACTTCTAGTCGTGTCTTTGTCACTTTTAGTCCCATCTTTGTCACTTTTAGTCGTGTCTTTGTCACTTTTAGTCACGTTTTTGTCTCTTTTAGTCACGTCTTTGTCACTTTTAGTCACGTTTTTGTCTCTTTTAGTCACGTCTTTGTCACTTTTAGTCGTGTTTTTGTCACTTTTATTCATGTCTTTGTCACTTGTAGTCATGTCTTTTTCACTTTTAGTCACGTCTTTGTCACTTTTAGTCGTGTCTTTGTCACTTTTAGTTACGTTTTTGTCACTTTTAGTCTCATTTTTGTCACTTTTAGTCTATTTTTGTCACTTTTAGTTGCGTCTTTGTCACTTTTAGTCGTGTCTTTATCACCTTTATTCGTGTTTTTGTAACTTTTAGTTGTGTCTTTGTCGCTTTTATTCATGTCTTTGTCACTTTTAGTCGTGTTTTTGTCACTTTTAGTCACATTTTTGTCACTTTTAGTCGTGTCTTTGTTGTTTTTAGTAGTGTCTTTGTCACTTTTAGTGATGTCTTTGTTGTTTTTAGTTGTGTTTTTGTCACTTTTAGTCATGTCTGTGTCACTTTTAGTCACGTCTTTGTCACTTTTAGTCGTGTCTTTGTCACTTTTAGTCACGTTTTTGTCTCTTTTAGTCACGTCTTTGTCACTTTTAGTCGTGTTTTTGTCTCTTTTATTTATGTCTTTGTCACTTTTAGTCGTGTCTTTGTCACTTTTAGTCGTGTTTTTGTCACTTTTATTCGTGTCTTTGTCACTTTTAGTCACGTGTTTGTCACTTTTATTCATGTCTTTGTCACTTTTAGTCACGTCTTTGTCACTTTTAGTTGTGTTTTTGTCACTTTTATTCATGTCTTTGTCACTTTTAGTCACGTTTTTGTCACTTTTAGTCTCATTTTTGTCACTTTTAGTCTATTTTTGTCACTTTTAGTCGCGTCCTTGTCACTTTTAGTCGTGTCTTTGTCACTTTTAGTCGTGTTTTTGTCACTTTTATTCATGTCTTTGTCACTTTTAGTCACGTCTTTGTCACTTTTAGTCATGTCTTTGTCACTTTTAGTCGTGTCTTTGTCACTTTTAGTCGTGTTTTTGTCACTTTTATTCATGTCTTTGTCACTTTTAGTCATGTGTTTGTCACTTTAAGTCGTGTCTTTGTCACTTTTAGTCGTGTCTTTGTCACTTTTATTCGCGTCTTTGTCACTTTTAGTCACGTCTTTGTCACTTCTAGTCGTGTCTTTGTCACTTTTAGTCATGTTTTTGTCACTTTTAGTCACGTCTTTGTCACTTTTAGTCACGTCTTTGTCACTTTTACGTTTGATCTCGTTGAGTGAGTAAAACACGTTGGGTTTAGAGGAGGAAAAGTGTATTTTCTGACCCGTTTTGAGGCAGTGCTCGTCAAAGTCGCTGCAGCAGCTCAGGTACGTCTTACACAGATTGTCACATCTGCATCCGGGAGCTTTGGCCTCCTCCAGCTCGAAACATCTGCCCAAACATGAGCCCGACGAGCTGACCCACTCCGACACCACTGTAAACAAACAAACAAACAAACAAACAAACAAACAGCTCAAAACATGTGCCCAGGGTCTGACACCACTGTAAACAAACAAACAAACAAACAGCTCAAAACATGTGCCCAGGACCACTGTAAACAAACAAACAAACAAACAAACAGCTCAAAACATGTGTCCAGACTCAGACACCACTGTAAACAAACAAACAAACAAACAGCTCAAAACATGTGCCCAGGACCACTGTAAACAAACAAACAAACAGCTCAAAACATGTGCCCAGGACCACTGTAAACAAACAAACAAACAAACAAACAGCTCAAAACATGTGCCCAGGACCACTGTAAACAAACAAACAAACAAACAAACAGCTCAAAACATGTGCCCAGAGTCCGACACCACTGTAAACAAACAAACAAACAAACAAACAGCTCAAAACATGTGCCCAGGACCACTGTAAACAAACAAACAAACAAACAAACAAACAGCTCAAAACATGTGCCCAGGACCACTGTAAACAAACAAACAAACAAACAAACAAACAGCTCAAAACATGTGCCCAGGACCACTGTAAACAAACAAACAAACAAACAAACAAACAGCTCAAAACATGTGCCCAGAGTCCAACACCACTGTAAACAAACAAACAAACAAACAAACAAACAGCTCAAAACATCTGCCCAGAGTCTGACACCACTGTAAACAAACAAACAAACAAACAAACAGCTCAAAACATGTGCCCAGAGTCTGACACCACTGTAAACAAACAAACAAACAAACAGCTCAAAACATGTGCCCAGAGTCTGACACCACTGTAAACAAACAAACAAACAAACAAACAAACAAACAGCTCAAAACATGTGCCCAGGACCACTGTAAACAAACAAACAAACAGCTCAAAACATCTGCCCAGAGTCTGACACCACTGTAAACAAACAAACAAACAAACAGCTCAAAACATCTGCCCAGAGTCTGACACCACTGTAAACAAACAAACAAACAAACAAACAGCTCAAAACATGTGCCCAGAGTCTGACACCACTGTAAACAAACAAACAAACAAACAGCTCAAAACATGTGCCCAGAGTCTGACACCACTGTAAACAAACAAACAAACAAACAAACAAACAAACAGCTCAAAACATGTGCCCAGGACCACTGTAAACAAACAAACAAACAGCTCAAAACATCTGCCCAGAGTCTGACACCACTGTAAACAAACAAACAAACAAACAGCTCAAAACATGTGCCCAGAGTCCGACACCACTGTAAACAAACAAACAAACAAACAGACAGACAGTGTGTGTGATGGAGGTTCATTGTGTCTCATGAACACGCCTCTGTTTCGTTCAGACCTGGACAGTTTGTGTCACACACTGGAGCCTCGGGTCGGTCACAAATGATGATGCAATAAACTGTTACAGAAAATATCACGATAAACGATGATATTGAAACTATTCATGGCGTGGACAGAGAATCCTCCAGAAACTGAGATAAAACACTGAGCTGTTCAGTTATTGCAGCTAATGAAGTACTTTTGTTGTTCATTGATGTCGATAAAGAGTCAAAAACGGTCACTAATTTCACTCTGAGCGGCTCAAATCTGATAAAAAAATAAAAAATAAAGAAAAAGTGCAAACAAAACAAACACCATAAATACTGAGCCCCAAACACTGTATATTGTTCTTTCATCACGTGTTTAAGTCAATGTCGCTATCGTGACCGAATCCTTCAAACCAGAGACACTTCTGAAGACGGCAGTCGAACCTGTCCAGGTCTGATCAAAACACAAGCCGTTCATAAAAAAACAGTGAAGGTTCCACTGACGTCCTTTAAAGACGTCAATGGAGCCTTCACCTGACGCTTCAGAGTTCAATGGAGCCTTCACCTGACGCTTCACATTTCAATGGAACCTTCACCTGACGCTTCAGAGTTCAATGGAACCTTCACCTGACGCTTCAGAGTTCAATGGAGCCTTCACCTGACGCTTCAGAGTTCAATGGAGCCTTCACCTGACGCTTCAGAGTTCAATGGAGCCTTCACCTGACGCTTCAGAGTTCAATGGAACCTTCACCTGACGCTTCAGAGTTCAATGGAGCCTTCACCTGACGCTTCAGAGTTCAATGGAACCTTCACCTGACACTTCAGAGTTCAATGGAGCCTTCACCTGACGCTTCAGAGTTCAATGGAACCTTCACCTGACACTTCAGAGTTCAATGGAGCCTTCACCTGACGCTTCAGAGTTCAATGGAACCTTCACCTGACGCTTCGGAGTTCAATGGAACCTCCACCTGACGCTTCGGAGTTCAATGGAACCTCCACCTGACGCTTCAGAGTTCAATGGAACCTTCACCTGACGCTTCAGAGTTCAATGGAGCCTTCACCTGACGCTTCAGAGTTCAATGGAACCTTCACCTGACGCTTCGGAGTTCAATGGAACCTCCACCTGACGCTTCAGAGTTCAATGGAACCTTCACCTGACGCTTCGGAGTTCAATGGAACCTCCACCTGACGCTTCAGAGTTCAATGGAACCTTCACCTGACGCTTCAGAGTTCAATGGAGCCTTCACCTGAGACCAGAGAGGGCACCTGACACAGTGGGAGGGCACCTGACACACACAGGGAGGGCACCTGACACACACATGGAGGACACCTGACACACAAAGGGAGGGCACCTGACACACAGAGAGGCACCTGACACACAGGGAGGGCACCTGACACAGTGGGAGGGCACCTGACACACAGAGAGGGCACCTGACACACAGGGAGGGCACCTGACACACAGAGAGGCACCTGACACACACAGGGAGGGGCACCTGACACACAGGGAGGGCACCTGACACACAGGGAGGGGCACCTGACACACAAAGAGGCACCTGACACACACAGGGAGGGCACCTGACACACACAGAGAGGCACCTGACACACAGGGAGGGCACCTGACACACAGAGGGGCACCTGACACACAAAGAGGCACCTGACACACAGGGAGGGCACCTGACACACAGGGAGGGCACCTGACACACACAGGGAGGGGCACCTGACACACAGAGGGAGGGCACCTGACACACACAGGGAGGGCACCTGACACACACAGAGAGGCACCTGACACACACAGGGAGGCACCTGACACACAGAGAGGGCACCTGACACACACAGAGAGGGCACCTGACACACAGGGTGGGCACCTGACACACACAGGGAGGACACCTGACACACACAGGGAGGCACCTGACACACAGAGAGGGCACCTGACACACAGAGAGGACACCTGACACTCACATGGAGGGCACCTGACACACAGAGAGGACACCTGACACACACATGGAGGGCACCTGACACACAGAGAGGACACCTGTCACATAGGGAGGGCACCTGACACACAGAGAGGCACCTGACACACACAGGGAGGGCACCTGACACACACAGAGGGAGGGCACCTGACACACAGGGAGGGCACCTGACACACAGAGAGACACCTGACACACAGGGAGGGCACCTGACATACAGAGAGGGCACCTGACACACACAGGGAGGGGCACCTGACACACAGGGAGGGCACCTGACACACAGAGAGGCACCTGACACACAGGGAGGGCACCTGACATACAGAGAGGGCACCTGACACACACAGGGAGGGGCACCTGAGATACAGGGAGGGCACCTGACACACACAGGGAGGCACCTGACACACACAGAGAGGCACCTGACACACACAGGGAGGGCACCTGACACACACAGAGAGGGCACCTGACACACACAGGGAGGGCACCTGACACACACAGGGAGGGGCACCTGACACACAGGGAGGGCACCTGACACACACAGGGAGGCACCTGACACACACAGAGAGGCACCTGACACACAGGGAGGGCACCTGGCACACACAGGGAGGGCCCCTGACACACACAGAGAGGGCACCTGACACACAAAGAGGCACCTGACACACAGAGGGAGGGCACCTGACACACAGGGAGGCACCTGGTTACCTTTGGTCTGGGAGGGCGGGTCTGCTCCCTCTGACGGGCGGCTGGCCTGGAACACGTACGCTGAGCTCAGGTCGGCAGCACACAGCGCCACCAGCAGCATCTGAAAAGCACCGGCCAATATGCAAATCATTTAAACCCAATGTTTAGTCCTTTTGACGACTTAAACGACACATTCAACTGAAACACAGACTATATTTAAGATTTGAATAAACATTTGTCCTGTTTGTGTAAAGTTTATAACGTCACTTCCTGTTGAACGTGACACAGTTAAAGGTAATTCACAACTGTTACCATAGCAACCAGACTGTAAACAAGGGCCAACATCCACATAAAGCACACAATAGTTATAACTGACAAGAAATAATCCCTGATAAGACTTTATTTGTTGAATGATGGTTTAAACTGTCAGGAAAATGTGTGGCTGTAAATCGTCTCTGTGTTTTCAACGGTACGTCGCCTTTTGATGACATCACAGAGGCATTCAACTCCACTTTTATCAGAATTTCTTCACAAACTGCAACTTCACAAATGTAAAACTGATGTATATTTACCACAGATGCCCTCCCGCCAAACTAGGTCAGAATTCGAAAATCTCGAGAACCTGAAATATAGACTTTAATCCCTGTTTCTCCAGCACGGAGGCGTGGCCAAAATGTGTACCTAAACAAGGGTAACGTCACTTTAAAACAATATTTATCAAGTAGAAGTAGAAAACAGTGACCCAAAGAATTAAAATAGTACTTGGAGAAACTACCGATTAGTGCTGCTCAATTATGGCAAAAATTATACCGTAAAATTTGGACTATAATTAGTGCTGGGCGATATCGTGATAAAAATCGAATCGTGAGCTGGTCCCTGTGACAATCGTGTGCTATTTTTGTGAAATCGTCGTATCGTGATTGACTGTTTGTGTCTTCAATGCAGCTGTCTGTTCAAACACACTTTTTCTCCTGATGTTTAGCCTCTGAAGCCTCTGAGCAGATGACTTTATTTACCTCTTAAAGGCCAGAGCTGCACAATTAAACCAAATCCACACAAAAACGCAATTTTAAGGAATGCAACTCACAAAGGCTGCAATTTTTGAAGTGTAATAATTTCTTCCACTAACAACAAAATGCGCAACCAAAAGCGATAAAAATGCCTTCAAAAGCAACAAAACACGACTTAATGCACCAAAAATACGACTAAAATACACAAAAAATGTGACTAATAAGTGACAAAATTGTGTTTAAAAAAACCCAGAATCGTATTATTAAAACATAAATTGCAAATCTAATCGCAAACATGCTGGTCAGAAAAATCAAAACTAGATATACAAAGTTAACATGAATCGTCATAAAATCGAAATCATGATCTGGCCCCAAGAAAATCGTGATAATAATTTTTCGCCATATCGCCCAGCCCTAACTATAAGCCGCTACTTATTTCTCATAATTTCAACCCTCCGGGAACGGCCTCTAGGGGCGCTCTAGCAGGACGTGCTAGAGTTGGACAGACGTGAAAGAGAGAGTGAGGAATACACTGGTTTGATCGTGAGCTGGTCCCTGACAATCTGCTATTTTTGTGAAATCGACGTATCGTGATTCACTGTTTTTCTGTCTTTAATGCAGCTGTCTGTTCAAACACACTTTTTCTCCTGATGTTTAGCCTCTGAAGCCTCTGAGCAGATGACTTTATTCACCTCTTAAAGGCCAGAGCTGCACAATTAAACCAAATCCACACAAAAACTACATTTAAATTTGACAAATACAACTGAACGTGAAAAAAACGCACCTACAAACACGATTCAACGCACCGAAACAGACAAAACCAACAAAGACGCGACTAAAAGTGATAAAAACGTGACTAAAAACGACAAAGACACGACTCAAAGTGACAAAGACGCGTTTAAATATAACAAACACAACTGAACGTGACAAAAACAGGACTAAAACGACAAAGAGGCGTTTACATTTTTTTATTTTTGTGAATTGGTCGTATTGTGATTGACTGTTTGTGTCTTTAATGCAGCTGTCTGTTCAAACACACTTTTTCTCCTGATGTTTAGCCTCTGAAGCCTCTGAGCAGATGACTTTATTTACCTCTTAAAGGCCAGAGCTGCACAATTAAACCAAATCCACACAAAAAGCAAAAAAAAAACCACAACCAAAAGCGATAAAAATGCACTCAAAAGCAACAAAAATGCGCCTGCGAACAAGAAACACAACTCAAGAGCGACAAAAACGTGACAAAAAACGACAAAGACTCATTTAAATGACAAACACAACTGAACTTGACAGAAACTAAAAAGCAATAAAACAGAATCCTATTATTCAAACCTAAATCGCAAATCTAATCTTAATGGCACTGGTCAGAAAAATCACAATTATACATTTTTCCTAAATTGTGCAGCTCTGTTAAAGACAATAGAAAAATACAAAGTGAACATGAATCGTGATCAAATCGAAATCATGATTTGGCCCCAAGGAAATCTGTAAACACGGCTGGTGCGGCTTATACTCAGGAGCGCTCAATAGTCTGCATTTTACGGTAATCACGATTACTCAGTTCATAATTGAAATCACGATTATTTCGAGCAATTAATCCTACATTGTCAAAATTATTCTGGAGAGAAAGTGCAGACTGAATATATTGCCTTGGTAATGTTTTTGAAAAGTGCCTTTGCTCCAAGTCACTTTTAACTCTGAACTGAAGGAAATATGTTATATTTACAATTCAGTGAGTAATAATTGAAATGGCGAGTAAATATCAAATCAAATCAATTTCAATCAATGGACAAAAACGTGACTAAAAACGACAAAGACACGACTCAAAGTGACAAAAACGTGACTAAAAATGACAAAGACACGACTCAAAGTGACAAAAACGCACCTACAAACACGATTCAATGCACCAAAACAGACAAAACCAACAAAGATGCGACTAAAAGTGATAAAAACATGATTAAAAGTGACAAAGATGTGTTTAAATACAACAAACACAACCGAACGTGACAAAAACGCGCTACAAACACGACTCTGCACCAAAACGGAAAAAAACGTGACTAAAAACGACAAAGACGCGACTCAAATTGACAAAGATGCGTTTAAATGTTTTTATTTTTGTGAAACGGTCGTATCGTGATTGACTGTTTGTGTCTTTAATGCAGCTGTCTGTTCAAACACACTTTTTCTCCTGATGTTTAGCCTCTGAAGCCTCTGATGACTTTATTTACCTCTTAAAGGCCAGAGCTGCACAGTTAAACCAAATCCACACAAAAACAGCATTTAAATACGACAAACACAACCAAACGTGACAAAAACGCGCTACAAACACGACTCAGTGCACCAAAACGGACAAAAACGTGACAAAAAACAACAAAGACGCGACTCAAAGTGACAAAGACGTGTTTAAATATAACAAACCCAACTGAACATGACAAAAATAGGACTAAAAGTGACAAAGACATGACTAAAATTGACAAAGATGCGTTTAAATGTTTTTATTTTTGTGAAATGGTCGTATCATGATTGACTGTTTGTGTCTTTAATGCAGCTGTCTGTTCAAACACACTTTTTCTCCTGATGTTTAGCCTCTGAAGCCTCTGAGCAGATGACTTTATTTACCTCTTAAAGGCCAGAGCTGCACAATTAAACCAAATCAAATCAAATCAAATCAATTAATTTTTATAATGCCCAAAATCACAACAGTTGCCTCGATGGGCCACAGGTAAATGATTACGATTAATTGCACAGCCCAGAGTAACAGATCGAACATGAAAAGTGTTTAAACCTGATTAACGATTCATGATGATGAACTGTAACCAAACAACTGTCAAAATATAATATGATGCACATATTGTTGAATTTACACAATATACACAAACAAAATACACAAACAGATCACATCAGAGCCACCGCACACTCCCATTTTTACCCCCAACCCACTTATGCCACAGACCGTCACTTTGCATTGGTGTCTATGCTAGGAAAAGTTTATTTACAATTATGGTAAGGTTAGGGTTAGGTTTAGGGACAGATCATTTGGTTACGTTTATGGCTTTGGGGCAGGTAAACTAACCAGGTCTCGGCAGAACTGGGTTGGAGAAAAAACAGCACATTTTCAGGAGCCTGTGATCAGCCTGAGCGTTCATGGTCCAGTTTTGACTTTCAACAAAATAAAGTGAAGTGTGACTGACTGAAAACATGCAGCTGGCTAATGCTAATGCTAGCTTATGACTGTGATGTTGTTTGAAAAGGACGTTTGTTGAACAACATAAATCAGCTCACCTGCTGCAGTTTGAACTCACATTGTGTTAAAACAAATCCCAGATTAAAGTCTAACTTGAGTAACAGAACTTCACAAGAGCAATGCCTCCAGTTAGCTTTACATCCTGGCTAATGCTGATGACATCATAGGAAAGCTTTTTAAAAAATGTATTATTTGACAAATTGTGGATTGTGGCTCTTCTCTGAATAAATAATTATTATTTTCTTTTTTGACAATAAAGTTCACCTTACCTGATAAGGTAAGGTGAACTTTGTGCACAACCTCCTGGAGCTAACCTGGAGCTAACCTGAGCCTGCTACATCCTCCTGGAGCTAACCTGAGCCTGCTACATCCCCCTGGAGCTAACTTGATCCTGCTACATCCTCCTGGAGCTAACCTGAGCCTGCTACATCCTCCTGGAGCTAACATGAGCCTGCTACATCCCCCTGGAGCTAACTTGATCCTGCTACATCCTCCTGGAGCTAACCTGAGCCTGCTACATCCTCCTGGAGCTAACCTGAGCCTGCTACATCCTCCTGGAGCTAACCTGAGCCTGCTACATCCTCCTGGAGCTAACCTGAGCCTGCTACATCCTCCTGGAGCTAACCTGAGCCTGCTACATCCTCCTGGAGCTAACCTGAACCTGCTACATCCTGCTGGAGCTAACCTGAGCCTGCTACATCCTGCTGGAGCTAACCTGATCCTGCTACATCCTCCTGGAGCTAACCTGAGCCTGCTACATCCTCCTGGGGCTAACCTGAGCCTGCTACATCCTCCTGGAGCTAACCTGAACCTGCTACATCCTGCTGGAGCTAACCTGAGCCTGCTACATCCTGCTGGAGCTAACCTGAGCCTGCTACATCCTCCTGGGGCTAACCTGAGCCTGCTACATCCCCCTGGAGCTAACCTGGAGCTAACCTGAGCCTGCTACATCCTCCTGGGGCTAACCTGAGCCTGCTACATCCTCCTGGAGCTAACCTGAGCCTGCTACATCCTCCTGGAGCTAACATGAGCCTGCTACATCCTCCTGGGGCTAACCTGAGCCTGCTACATCCCCCTGGAGCTAACCTGAGCCTGCTACATCCTCCTGGAGCTAACCTGAGCCTGCTACATCCTCCTGGGGCTAACCTGAGCCTGCTACATCCTCCTGGAGCTAACATGAGCCTGCTACATCTTCCTGGACCAGCTCTATCTGAAGGTAACATTTAAGTGATTATTTGTCAATTTATTTCCATTTTATTTTAATAATTTAATAACATATACAATTAATTTTTAACTGTTTTAATTTTAACACGCTGAATCCTCCATACTATATTTCCGTGTGCTCTTACACGGGCTCTGATGTGATGCTGAAGGCCCCGCCCTGAACCAAGATGGCCGCCTGTCCTTTGTCTGTGAAGTGTTGGTCTGGGTTTGTCTCTTTTTAAAGGATTATGTTCATATTTTGCAGTGACCGTTTTTATGGGGGATAGTTCTGCAGTTACCACGGTGACAGACACAGATGAGTTTTTAGAGCTTCATTATTTCCCAACCCACTTACGCCACAGACTGTCACTTTGCATTGGTGGCTATGCTAGCACAAATGTATGTTTTTAAAATATTTTTTCACAATTATGGTAAAGTTAAGCTTAGGTTTAGGAAGAGATCATTTGGTTACGTTTAGGGCTTTGGGGCAGGTAAACTAACCGGGTCTCGGCAGAACTGGGCAGAAAAAGGGCACATTTTAGATTTTTTGAAAACTCTTGAAAAAAATACTAAATTGATTTAAACAGCACATTTTCAGGAGCCTGTGATCAGTCTGAGCGTTCATGGTCCAGTTTTGACTTTCAACAAAATAAACAGTGAGTGTGAAATGCAGCTGACTAATGCTAATGCTAATGCTAGCTTGTGACTGTGATGTTGTTTGAAAAGGATGTTTGTTGAACAGAATCAGCTCACCTACTGTAGTTTGAACTCACATTGTGTTAAAACAAAGCCCAGATTAAAGTCTAACTTGAGTAACAGAACTTCACAAGAGCAATGCCTCCAGTTAGCTTTACATCCTGGCTAATGCTGATGACATCATGGGAAAGCTTTTTTTTTTTAATCCTTTTGTAGTTTAAAAAACGATTATTTGACAAATTGTGGATTCCACAATCCACAATTTATCTTCTCAGAATAAATAATTATTATTTTCTTTTTTGACAATAAAGTTCACCTTACCTAATATCAGGGGCACATCCTCCTGGAGCTAACCTGGAGCTAACCTGAGTGTGCTACATCCTCCTGGAGCTAACCTGAGTGTGCTACATCCTCCTGGAGCTAACCTGAGCCTGCTACATCCTCCTGGAGCTAACCTGAGCCTGTTACATCCCCCTGGAGCTAACCTGAGCCTGCTACATCCCCCTGGAGCTAACCTGGAGCTAACCTGAGTGTGCTACATCCTCCTGGAGCTAACCTGAGTGTGCTACATCCTCCTGGAGCTAACCTGAGCCTGCTCCACTCTCCTGGAGCTAACATGAGCCTGCTACATCCTCCTGGAGCTAACCTGAGCCTGCTACATCCTCCTGGAGCTAACCTGAGCCTGCTACATCCTCCTGGAGCTAACCTGAGCCTGCTACATCCTCCTGGAGCTAACCTGAGCCTGCTCCACTCTCCTGGAGCTAACCTGAGCCTGCTACATCCTCCTGGAGCTAACCTGAGCCTGCTACATCCCCCTGGAGCTAACCTGGAGCTAACATGAGCCTGCTACATCCACCTGGAGCTAACCTGAGCCTGCTACATCCTCCTGGAGCTAACCTGAGCCTGCTACATCCTCCTGGAGCTAACCTGAGCCTGCTACATCCTCCTAGAGCTAACCTGGAGCTAACCTGAGCCTGCTACATCCTCCTAGAGCTAACCTGGAGCTAACCTGAGCCTGCTACATCCTCCTGGAGCTAACCTGAGCCTGCTACATCCTCCTGGAGCTAACCTGAGCCTGCTACATTCTCCTGGAGCTAACCTGGAGCTAACCTGAGCCTGCTACATCCTCCTGGAGCTAACCTGAGCTCAAGCTGGCATCCTCCTGGAGCTAACCTGAGCCTGCTACATCCTCCTAGAGCTAACCTGGAGCTAACCTGAGCCTGCTACATCCTCCTAGAGCTAACCTGGAGCTAACCTGAGCCTGCTACATCCTCCTAGAGCTAACCTGGAGCTAACCTGAGCCTGCTACATCCTCCTGGAGCTAACCTGAGCCTGCTACATCCTCCTGGAGCTAACCTGAGCCTGCTACATCCCCCTGGAGCTAACCTGGAGCTAACCTGAGCCTGCTACATCCTCCTGGAGCTAACCTGAGCCTGCTACATCCTCCTGGAGCTAACCTGAGCCTGCTACATCCTCCTAGAGCTAACCTGGAGCTAACCTGAGCCTGCTACATCCTCCAGAAACAAACTGGTCAGTAATTCTCCAATCTACTATCATTATTATTATTAGCTTGACTATAACTAAACTGTTAAATGTTCTCAGTCAGGTTTAGCCTTAATTTGCCTGCATTACTTAAAGTTAAATAGAGTTTGCAAAGAAAGTTTCTTAATGTTCATTCTTAGACAAACACATAAAATATCCCACCTGTAACAGCCAAAAACATCAAATATTGTACTAAACTAAAGGCATGTTTCTCTGCGCTGTTTACTCAGGTTTATTAACAGTTAAATCTCATGTTTTCATCAATGTTGGGCCCAGATTTAAATTATCGTACAGATTATTCTTTCGCTTAATCAATTTGTGGTTTAAAGCGTGAAAGGTGAATATGAGATTTTTATTCAATTTAACTCAGATAAATGAAGTGAAGCCGTTTGAGGACGTCCTGGTGGAGGATATTGACAGACGAAGAGCAATTTTAATCAAAAATACAAAATTTACACATTTCCTTTGTCATTTTTGAGTGATTCCTGCTCTGTTTGAGTCATAAAAACTGTTCTCTGCAGCTTATGTGTATTGAAGTCAGTGTGCAGACCAGTTAACAAGTAAGAAATAATATATTGAAACAAGTCACAAACGGTTTGAAACAAGTGAAATAATCTAGTTCCATCAAATAAATCGTCTGCACTGATCTTAACGAGTCAAAACGACTGGAATTCAGATTAAAATCCTCAAATCAAGACGTTTAAACTCATCTAGAAATTCCCATTTTTGCAGTGTGTACAGGATGTTTCTTGGTAATTTCCATGGATGTATTAAAAGAACTGGATAAGGCACGCCCCCTCTGTCTGTGGTCCCAGATTGATTTGTGGCCGTGTGAGGTACTGCAGCCTCTTGGAACCAGCCTTTTTCTCAAATGTCACATTATAATTGCAGACAGTACTGAATTATTATCTGTATTTAAATAAAATAGAAGGAAATGTTCTTTTCTACCGTTTCTAAAATCACCGAAATTACCGTTTTTATATGACGTGGGGGATTGTCGTCACGTGGCGCCCTAAAACAAAGATGGCAGCCATCGTTTCAGGAAGTAAAACAAAGATGGCAGCCATCGTATCAGGAAGTAAAACAAAGATGTCAGCCTTCGTATCAGGAAGTAAATGCGGAAGTAAGAAACTTTTTTGGGGTCATGCGCCAATGAGCACTCTCCATAGGGATAAACAGGACGGCCATCTTGGATTCATCTTCCAGGTTTTATTATAGTTCTATGGTAATTTCCATGGATGTATTAAATGAACTGGATAAGCCACGCCCCCTCTGTCTGTGTCCCAGATTGATTAGTGGTCGTGTGAGGTACTGCAGCCTCTTGGAACCAGCCTTTTTCTATCATTGCACATTATAATCACAGACAGGACTGAATTATTATCAGTATTTAAATAAAATAGAAGGAAATGTTCTTTTCTACCGTTTCTAAAATCACAGAAATTACCGTTGTCAGACCCACAAAGTTCTGCTCGTGGTCGTCACAGAAGCACGAGCCGTTTGAGGATTAAGACTTTGAGAAGTTTCCACTGGCTCTGGTAATCACTCCCCCCACAGAGACCGGATTAAGACCAGGACCGGGACCAGAGCAGGACCAGGACCAGGACTGGGACCAGAGCAGGACCAGGGACCAGGAACAGGACCAGGCACCAGGACTGGGACCAGGACCAGAGCAGGACCAGGACCAGGACCAGGACCAGAGCAGGACCAGGACCAGAGCCAGGACCAGGACCAGGACCAGTCCTGGTCCTGGTCCTGGGACCGGGACCAGGGACCAGGGAACAGGAACAGGACCGGGACCAGAGCCAGGACCAGGACCAAGACCGGGACTGAGACCAGGACCAGGGACCAGGGACTAGAGCCAGGACCAGGGAACAGGACCAGGACCGGGACTGAGACAAGGACCAGGGACCAGAGCCAGGACCAGGACCAGGGACCAGGGAACAGGACCAGGGAACAGGACCAGGACTGGGACCAGGACCAGGGGCCAGAGCAGGACCAGGGAACAGGACCAGACCAAGACCGGGACTGAGACCAGGACCAGGATCAGAGCAGGACCAGGACCAGGGACCAGAGCCAGGACCAGGACCAGAACCAGGACCAGGACCAGACCAGAGCAGGACCAGGACCAGACCAGAGCAGGACCAGGACCAGAGCAGGACCAGGACCAGACCAGAGCAGGACCAGGACCGGGACCAGAGCCAGGACCAGGACCAAGACCGGGACTGAGACCGGGACCGGGGACCAGAGCCAGGACCAGGACCAGGGAACAGGACCAGGACCGGGACCGGGACCAGGACCGGAACTGGGACCAGGACCGGAACCAGGGACCAGAGCCAGGACCAGAGCCAGGACCAGAGCCAGGACCAGGACCAGAGCAGGACCAGGGAACAGGACCAGAGCCAGGACCAGGACCAGAGCAGGACCAGGACCAGACCAGAGCAGGACCAGGACCAGACCAGAGCAGGACCGGACCAGGACCAGGACCCTGGGAGTGGCCTCACAGCAGGTCAAACCCTCCAGTCCAGTCCTGACCTTTGAGTTAAAGTCTGTATCTCAGGTTCTCATGTTTGTCTAATTCTGACTCAGTTTGGTGGGAGGGCACCTGTGTTAAACATTTATCACAGTTTTACATCAGTGACGTAGCAGTTTGTGAAGAAAATTTGAAAAATAAAAGTTTAAAATGACAGGAAGTGGTGCTGAATCCCTCTGTGATGTCATCAAAAAGAGACGTATCGTTGAAAATAAACCGCTAATGCTCAACTAAAACATCTTTCTTTCTTTCTTTCAGTGACATGTGACACTTTTAAAGCTTGTCTGGGGGATTTTTCAGCCAATCACAGCTGTGGACGGCGTAAAGGGTTGGTCCCTCATTTCCTCTGTGCTCACGTTTTCGGCGCCGTGTTTTTTTTATATGTGCTCCTCACTGGTGACAAGTGCCGTCGTCGATTAAAGAAATTCTTGGTCGACTAAAGACCTGCCCCATCGACTAAAAGGGGGCGTGGCAAATATACATCAAAACTATGAAGTATCTCCGTGTGTCTGACCCAAACTGCACAGGAGTTCATGCAAAAATAACAATTTATACATAAAAGTACGAGTTAACAGTGTATTTATATGTTAGAGATGCAGATTTACTCCAAAATCTTCAGCTAACTTATTCCATATCTTCTCGTTTTTGCTACATAAATCTGTTGAATGCAAATAAAATAATTCGTCGACTAATAAAAAATCTTGGTCGACTAAGACGCCATCGACAGATTAATCGACTAAAGGCCCTACTGGTGACAAGTCTGACATTTTTTTTGTAGAAGTTTTCAAATCCTGGTGAGTGATCAGCTTGATAAGTGTCCCGCGGCTGTAAACAAATGCTAGCGCTGGCAACGTGACCTAACCTGGTCCTGCCGTATGAATTCTGGTGATATTTGTGAGTTCAAACTCTTGAATCCATCTGGGCGTGTGCGACTGTCAGGGCTGCACCGGCCGCTGTGTCCTGGACCAATCACAGCGCAGCATTGTGTTTCGAGGTGGACCAATCGCAGCGCAGCATTGTGGTTTGGGCAGGACCAATCACAGCGCAGCATTGTGTTTCGAGGTGGACCAATCGCAGCGCAGCATTGTGGTTTGGGCAGGACCAATCACAGCGCAGCATTGTGTTTCGAGGTGGACCAATCGCAGCACAGCATTGTGTTTTAAGGTGGACCAATCGCAGCGCAGCATTGTGTTTTAAGGTGGACCAATCGCAGTGCAGCATTGTGGTTTGGGCAGGACCAATCACAGCGCAGCATTGTGTTTTGAGGTGGACCAATCGCAGCGCAGCATTGTGTTTTGAGGTGGACCAATCGCAGTGCAGCATTGTGGTTTGGGCAGGACCAATCACAGCGCAGCATTGTGTTTTGAGGTGGACCAATCGCAGCACAGCATTGTGTTTTGAGGTGGACCAATCGCAGCGCAGCATTGTGTTTTGAGGTGGACCAATCGCAGCGCAGCATTGTGGTTTGGGCTGGACCAATCGCAGCGCAGCATTGTGGTTTGGGCAGGACCAATCACAGCGCAGCATTGTGTTTTGAGGTGGACCAATCACAGTGCAGCATTGTGGTTTGGGCTGGACCAATCACAGCACAGCATTGTGGTTTGGGCAGGACCAATCACAGCGCAGCATTGTGTTTCGAGGTGGACCAATCACAGCGCAGCATTGTGTTTCGAGGTGGACCAATCGCAGCGCAGCATTGTGGTTTGGGTATCTAATCACAGCGCAGCATTGTGTTTCGAGGTGGACCAATCGCAGCGCAGCATTGTGGTTTGGGCAGGACCAATCACAGCACAGCATTGTGTTTTGAGGTGGACCAATCGCAGCACAGCATTGTGTTTTAAGGTGGACCAATCGCAGCGCAGCATTGTGGTTTGGGCTGGACCAATCGCAGCGCAGCATTGTGGTTTGGGCAGGACCAATCACAGCGCAGCATTGTGTTTTGAGGTGGACCAATCGCAGCACAGCATTGTGTTTCGAGGTGGACCAATCACAGCGCAGCATTGTGTTTCGAGGTGGACCAATCGCAGCGCAGCATTGTGGTTTGGGCAGGACCAATCACAGCGCAGCATTGTGTTTCGAGGTGGACCAATCGCAGCGCAGCATTGTGTTTTGAGGTGGACCAATCGCAGTGCAGCATTGTGGTTTGGGCAGGACCAATCACAGCGCTGCATTGTGGTTTGGGCAGGACCAATCACAGCGCAGCATTGTGTTTCGAGGTGGACCAATCACAGCACAGCATTGTGTTTCGAGGTGGACCAATCGCAGCGCAGCATTGTGGTTTGGGCAGGACCAATCACAGCGCAGCATTGTGTTTCGAGGTGGACCAATCGCAGCGCAGCATTGTGGTTTGGCCGGAAGTCAAACAGACCTAAACAAACATGGCGGCGGCGGCGGCGGCACAGATGAACTTACTTGGTTCTATTTCAACACATTTACGATTTTCTTGGGGCCAGATCATGATTTCGATTTGATCATGATT
Source organism: Rhinogobius similis (assembly GCA_019453435.1). Taxonomy (NCBI): domain Eukaryota; kingdom Metazoa; phylum Chordata; class Actinopteri; order Gobiiformes; family Gobiidae; genus Rhinogobius; species Rhinogobius similis. Next base: position 5,979,819 of record CM033620.1, on the reverse strand, counting down.
TGTGTTTTTTTCTTTTGCCTTTAATAGAGCTGCACCATTTAGGAAAAAATATGTAATTGTGATTTTTCTGAACAGTTTTGCGATTGTGATTAGATTCTCTGTTCAGATTCACAGTTTAAGCACAATTTTGTCGCTTTTAGTCACATTTTTGTCACATTCAGTTGTGTTTGTTGTGATTAAGTGAGTCTTTGTCACTTAAAGTCACGTCTTTGTCATTTTTAGATGCATTTTTGTCGCTTCTAGTTGTGTTTTGGTGCATTGAGTTGAATTATTGCATTTAAGAAGTGAAAGAGGTAAATAAAGTCATCAGAGGCTTCAGAGGCTAAACATCAGGAGAAAAAGTGTGTTTGAACAGACAGCTGCGTTAAAGACACAAACAGTCAATCATGATACGACGATTTCACAAAAATAAAAAAATTGAAATGCATCTTTGTCACTTTGAGTCGCGTCTTTGTCGTTTTTTGTCACGTTTTTGTCTGTTTTGGTGCATTGAATTGAGTTTGTAGGCTCGTTTTTGTCACGTTTGGTTGTGTTTGTCATATTTAAAGATGTCTTTATTGTTTTTAGTCACGTTTTAGTCGTGTTTTGGTGCATTGAGTTGCATTTGTTGTTTGGAGGCGCGTTTTTGTCACGTTCAGTTGTGTTTGTCATATTTAAACACGTTTAGTCATATTTTGATGGATTGTGTCGTGTTTGTTGTTTGTCGGCGCATTGTTGTCGCTTGTGAACACATTTTTATTGCTTTTGGTCACACTTTTGTCACTTGTTTGTACAAATCCAAACTACAGCCTTAGCCGTCTTAATTCAAATAAAGCAAGATATTTTGTTTCTGGAAGAAATTAACTTTATGATTTTTTAATTCCATCCATTAAAATGTAGTTTTTGTGTGGATTTGGTTTAATTGTGCAGCTCTGGCCTTTAAGAGGTAAATAAAGTCATCAGAGGCTTCAGAGGCTAAACATCAGGAGAAAAAGTGTGTTTGAACAGACAGCTGCATTAAAGACACAAACAGTCAATCACGTTCAGTTGTGTTTGTCATATTTAAACCAATCTTTGTCACTTTTAGTCACGTCTTTGTCACTTTTAGTCACGTCTTTTTCACTTTTAGTCGTGGCTGTGTCGTTTTTACTCTTGTTTTGGTGCAATGAGTCACTATGGTTGTTTGTTTGTGCGTTTTTGTCACTTTTTAGCAAATTTTTATCACTTTTGTCTCTTGTTTCAGAACATGTTTGTACAAAGTCAAACTACAATGTTAACAGTTTTTATTCAAATCAAAGCAACACATTTTGTCGTTTGTGGAAGAAATGATTGCACTTCAAACATCACAGTCTTTGTGATTTGCTAATTACATCCATTAAAATGTTGTTTTTGTGTGGATTTGGTTTAATTGTGCAGCTCTGGCCTTTAAGAGGTAAATAAAGTCATCAGAGGCTTCAGAGGCTAAACATCAGGAGAAAAGTGTGTTTGAACAGACAGCTGCATTAAAGACACAAACAGTCAATCATGATACGATGACGAGCTCACGATTCCATTTTTATGACCGTATCACCCGGCTCTACGTCACGTTACACATTTTCCCGAACGACGGCGCCTGTCCAGATTATGATCCGTCTGGAGGGAGGGGTTCAACGTAAAGTGTCCCGGAGTGCTGGAGGTGACTCACCAGCAGGAGGCGCCGCTGCACAACGTTCTGCACAGAGTCAGTTCCACACAGAGTTCTGCATCATTAGGACGCAGATAAACCATTATGTGTCCATTTAAACACTTTATTCTGTGATTTCTATCGCTCTGTTTTTACAATATTTTCTATCAGATTGTTGCTCTTTCTGCTTCTGATGGAACTGACACGAACAGAACCCACGATCTGGAACTTATTAAAAGTCAATGGTCCGGACCAAGACCAGCAGAGATCTGGTCTAACTTTAACCTTGACCTGCTTCAGCTCCAGAGGCCAGTGAGGTCCTTTCACAACTGGAACCAAACAGGATCGAGCCTTCAGATAAAGCTCAGACCAGACTAGAATCAGACCCAGACCAAGACCAGGACCAGGACCAGCACCAGCACCAGGACCAGGACCAGGACCAGGGCCAGGACCAGGACAAAGCCAGTGGTGAAACGTAACGAAGTACAAAAGTAAACATGCTGTTAAGTCATATATTTCAAGTATCTACTGGGTTTTACTGTGGACACAAGAACCAGAACCAGGCCAGAACCAGGACCAGGATCAGACCAGAACCAGACCAGGACTAGACCAGGACTAGACCAGAACCAGACCAGGACCAGACCAGGACTAGACCAGAACCAGACCAGGACTAGAGCCAGTATTTCCACAGTCAAATGCAGCTTTATTCCACAACAAGCTGAAGATCCGACCAGAGCCGGGACTAGGACTGGGACTGGGACTGGGACTGGGACTAGGACAGGGACTGGGACTAGGACTGGGACTAGGACAGGGACTGGGGCCGGGACAGGGACTGGGGCCGGGACTGGGACTAGGACAGGGACTAGGACAGGGACTAGGACTGGGACTAGGACTGGGACTAGGACAGGGACTAGGACAGGGACTAGGACTGGGACTAGGACAGGGACTGGAGCCGGGACAGGAACCGTTTAAATAAGTGACAGTTGTAGTTTGCGCTGGTCAGTCGCCTGAGGCTCAGCTGTGCTGTTTGCTCTGCCCCAAAACTAAAACACACTTCTGTTGTGAAACTCTGGCTCTGCTCCAGCTCCAGCGCATTTACACAAGATTCTACTCAACTGACCGCATTTACACCAGATTCTACTCAACTGACCGCATTTACACAAGATTCTACTCAACTGACCGCATTTACACAAGATTCTACTCAACTGACCGCATTTACACCAGATTCTGCTCAACTGACCGCATTTACACAAGATTCTACTCAACTGACCGCATTTACACAAGATTCTACTCAACTGACCGCATTTACACCAGATTCTAATCAACTGACCGCATTTACACAAGATTCTACTGACCGCATTTACACAAGATTCTACTGACCGCATTTGCACAAGATTCTACTCAACTGACCGCATTTGCACCAGATTCTACTCAACTGACCGCATTTACACAAGATTCTACTGACCGCATTGACACAAGATTCAACTCATCTGACCACATCTACTCAACCGACCGCATTTACAGGAGATTCTACTCAACTGACCGCATTTGCACAGGATTCTGCTCAACTGACCGCATTTGCACAGGATTCTGCTCAACTGACCGCATTTACACCAGATTCTACTCAACTGACTGTATTTACACAAGATTCTACTCAACTGACCACATTTACACCAGATTCTACTCAACTGACCGCATTTACACCAGATTCTACTCAACTGACCGCATTTACACAAGATTCTACTGACCGCATTTACACAAGATTCTACTCAACTGACCGCATTTATGCAAGATTCTACTCAACTGACCGCATTTACATCAGATTCTACTCAACTGACCGCATTTACACCAGATTCTACTCAACTGACCACATCTACGGAAGATTCTACTCAACTGACCGCATTTACACAGGATTCTACTCAACTGACCACATTTACACCAGATTCTACTCAACTGACCGCATTTACACAAGATTCTACTCAACTGACCGCATTTACACCAGATTCTACTCAACTGACCGCATTTATGCAAGATTCTACTCAACTGACCGCATTTACATCAGATTCTACTCAACTGACCGCATTTACACCAGATTCTACTCAACTGACCACATCTACGGAAGATTCTACTCAACTGACCGCATTTACACAGGATTCTACTCAACTGACCACATTTACACCAGATTCTACTCAACTGACCGCATTTACACCAGATTCTACTCAACTGACCGCATCTACACAAGATTCTACTGACCGCATTTGCACAAGAGATTCTACTGACCGCATTCACACAATATTCTACTCGACTGACCGCATTTGCACAAGATTCAACTCAACTGACCGCATTTACACAAGAGATTCTACTGACCGCATTTACACAAGATTCTACTCAATTGACCGCATTTACACAAGATTCTACTCAACTGACTGCATTTACACCAGATTCTACTCAACTGACTGCATTTACACAAGATTCTACTCAACTGACCGCATTTACACCAGATTCTACTCAACTGGCCGCATTTACACCAGATTCTACTCAACTGGCCGCACTGACACAAGATTCTACTCAACTGACCACATTTGCACAAGATTCTACTCAACTAACCGCATTTACACAAGATTCTACTCAACTGACTGCATTTACACAAGATTCTACTCAACTGACCACATTTACACCAGATTCTACTCAACTGACCACATTTACACCAGATTCTACTCAACTGACCACATTTACACCAGATTCTACTCAACTGACTGCATTTACACAAGATTCTACTCAACTGACCACATTTACACCAGATTCTACTCAACTGACTGCATTTACACAAGATTCTACTCAACTGACCGCATTTACACAAGATTCTACTCAACTGACCGCATTTACACAAGATTCTACTCAACTGACCGCATTTACACAAGATTCTACTCAACTGACCGCATTTGCACAAGATTCTACTCAACTGACCGCATCTACTCAACTGACCACATTTACACAAGATTCTACTCAACTGACCGCATTTACACAAGATTCTACTCAACTGACCGCATTTGCACAAGATTCTACTCAACTGACCGCATTTACACAAGATTCTACTCAACTGACCGCATTTACACAAGATTCTACTCAACTGACCGCATTTGCACAAGATTCTACTCAACTGACCGCATCTACTCAACTGACCGCATTTACAGGAGATTCTACTCAACTGACCGCATCTACACAAGATTCTACTCAACTGACCGCATTTACACAGGATTCTACTCAACTGACCGCATTTACACAAGATTCTACTCAACTGACCGCATTTACACAAGATTCTACTCAACTGACCACATTTACACACGATTTTACTCAATTGACAAGATTCTACTCAACTGACCGCATTTACACAAGATTTTACTGACCGCATTTTCACAAGATTCTACTCAACTGACCGCATTTACAGGAGATTCTACTCAACTGACCGCATCTACACAAGATTCTACTCAACTGACCACATTTACACAGGATTCTACTCAACTGACAAGATTCTACTCAACTGACTGCATTTGCACAAGATTCTACTCAACTGACCGCATTTAAATAAGATTCTACTCAATTGACCGCATTTACACAAGATTCTACTCAACTGACCGCATTTAAATAAGATTCTACTCAATTGACCGCATTTACACAGGATTCTACTCAACTGACCGCATTCACACACGATTCTACTCAACTGACCTCATTTGCACAAGATTCTACTGACCGCATTGACACAAGATTCTGCGCAACTGACCGCATTTGCACAAGATTCTACTCAACTGACCGCATTTACACAAGATTCTACTCAACTGACCACATTTGCACAAGATTCTACTCAACAGAACAAGATTCTACTCAACTGACTGCATTTACACAAGATTCTACTCAAATGACCGTATTTGCACAAGATTCTACTGACCGCATTTGCACAAGATTCTACTGACCGCATTTGCACAAGATTCTACTGACCGCATTTGCACAAGATTCTACTCAACTGACCACATTTACACAAGATTCTACTCAACTGACTGCATTTGCACAGGATTCTACTGACCACATTTACACAAGATTCTACTCACTGCATTTGCACAAGATTCTACTCAACTGACCGCATTTGCACAAGATTCTACTGACCACATTTACACAAGATTCTACTCAACTGACCGCATTTGCACAAGATTCTACTCAACTGACCGCATCTACACCAGATTCTAATCAACTGACCGCATTTGCACAAGATTCTACTGACCGCATTTACACAAGATTCTACTCAACTGACCGCATTTGCACAAGATTCTACTCAACTGACTGCATTTACAGGAGATTCTACTCAACTGACCGCATTTGCACAAGATTCTACTCGACTGACCGCATTTGCACAAGATTCTACTCGACTGACCGCATTTGCACAAGATTCTACTGACCGCATTTGCACAAGATTCTACTGACCGCATTTGCACAAGATTCTACTCAACTGACCGCATTTGCACAAGATTCTACTGACCGCATTTGCACAAGATTCTACTGACCGCATTTGCACAAGATTCTACTCAACTGACCGCATTTGCACAAGATTCTACTGACCGCATTTGCACAAGATTCTACTGACCGCATTTGCACAAGATTCTACTCAACTGACCACATTTGCACAAGATTCTACTAACCGCATTTGCACAAGATTCTCCTCAACTGACCGCATTTGCACAAGATTCTACTCAACTGACCGCATTTGCACAAGATTCTACTCAACTGACTGCATTTACAGGAGATTCTACTCAACTGACTGCATTTACAGGAGATTCTACTCACCGCATTTACACAAGATTCTACCCAACTGACCGCATTTGCACAAGATTCTACTCAACTGACTGCATTTACAGGAGATTCTACTCAACTGACCGCATTTGCACAAGATTCTACTGACCGCATTTACCCAAGATTCTACTGACCGCATTTGCACAAGATTCTCCTCAACTGACCGCATTTACACAAGATTCTACTGACCGCATTTGCAAAAGATTCTACTCAACTGACCGCATTTGCACAAGATTCTACTGACCGCACTTGCACCAGATTCTACTCATCTGACCGCATTTGCACAAGATTCTACTCAACTGACCACATTTGCACAAGATTCTCCTCAACTGACCGCATTTACACAAGATTCTACTGACCGCATTTGCAAAAGATTCTACTCAACTGACCGCATTTGCACAAGATTCTACTGACCGCACTTGCACCAGATTCTACTCATCTGACCGCATTTGCACAAGATTCTACTCAACTGACCGCATTTACACAAGATTCTACTGACCGCATTTGCACAAGATTCTACTGACCGCATTCACACAAGATTCTACTCAACTGACCGCATTTGCACAAGATTCTACTCAACTGACCGCATTTACACAAGATTCTACTGACCGCATTTGCACAAGATTCTACTGACCGCATTCACACAAGATTCTACTCAACTAACCGCATTTACACAAGATTCTACTCAACTGACTGCATTTACACAAGATTCTACTCAACTGACCACATTTACACCAGATTCTACTCAACTGACCGCATTTGCACAAGATTCTACTCAACTGACCGCATTTGCACAAGATTCTACTCAACTGACCGCATTTGCACAAGATTCTACTCAACTGACCGCATTTGCACAAGATTCTACTCAACTGACCGCATTTGCACAAGATTCTACTCAACTGACTGCATTTGCACAAGATTCTACTCAACTGACTGCATTTGCACAAGATTCTACTCAACTGACCGCATTTACACAAGATTCTACTGACCGCATTTGCACAAGATTCTACTCAACTGACCGTATTTACACAAGATTCTACTCAACTGACCGCATTTATACAAGATTCTACTCAACTGACCGCATTTGCACAAGATTCTACTCAACTGACCGCATTTACACAAGATTCTACTCAACTGACCGCATTTACACAAGATTCTACTGACAGCATTTGCACAAGATTCTACTGACTCCATTTACACAAGATTCTACTGACCGCATTTGCACAAGATTCTACCCAACTGCATTCACATTTACCACAGAAACAGTTTACGTTCTGTTCTGTTCAGAGTGTTTCCTCCGGCTGCAGGACGCGGATTAAACTCAAAAGTATTACATTTCAAAAGGAGCAAAAGTGTTTCTGTATCTTCTAAATCTGAAACATGTCACGGTTTGAGGAGCAGCTCAGACCAACCACGAACCAAACACGCACCAAACACGCGCTAAATACAGACCAAACACGAACCAAACACAGACCACACAGAGGACTTCTCAAATGCAAAAACCTATTTCTAGTGATATTTTAGGTGAAAACCCGTTAGTGACGCAGACTGCGCCAAAGGCCGGAGCTAAAGATGTGTTTGAGCTGCAGCGGTGTCCTGAGTGTTCCCAATGTCCCCGACCAAAGTGCGTCCCGCGGGTCGATAACGCTCCAGACCCGGACTAAACCAGGACTGGACCCGGACCACCGCGGGACCAGCCCCGGACTCACCCCGGTCCACGGCGCGGGTCTTACCGTCCGCAGCATCTTCAGTCCGCGCATCAGCTCCGCGTGAAAGAGAGAAATGTAAAGTCCACAGAGAGGGTCCGGGACAGGAGCGCGAGAGGAGCGCGCGAGCCGCCTGTGCGTGCGTGCGTGCGTGCGTCCGGGGGCGGGGCCTGGCGTCAGTGCCGTGTGTGTGCGGGATTACGACACCTACAGTAGCTTTTACACTCGGCTGTGCACGCGCCTCTGTTTACACAGCGTGGGTGTCCGGCACGCGCTCCCGCCGGGGGTCAAACTGCGGCTCAGGGGCCAAACGGGGCCCTCAGGAGCCAGCGCGGGGCTGACAGCGGGGCAGACCGAACAAAACTAATGTCAACTGAACTGAAGCGGTTTAGTGTCCCGAAGAGAGAGAGACATTCAGCAAAACCACCCTCAGGACACCAGAGCGCTCTGGACACAAGCGCGAGGCGTCAGCGGGTTTTACTACTCATCCAACAAGCTTCTTGAGTCTGGAGAAAGTGAAGTGTCTCGTTCAAGGACACAGAGGCAGACTAGAGCTACAGCTGCATCCCCCCTCTCCCTTTCTCCTCTCTCTCCCCCATCCTCCTTCTCACCCTCCCTCTCCCCTCTCTCCCTCTCCCCTCCTCTCTCTCTCCCTCTCTCTTACCCCCCCTCTCTCCCCTCTCCCCCCCTTCTCTCCCTCCTCTCTCTCTCCCCCTCTCTCTCCCTTCTCCCTCCTTCTCTCTCTCCCCCTCCCTCTCTCTTCCCTCTCTCTCTCCCCTCCCCCCTCTCTCTCCCCCTCCTTCTCCCCCCCTTCTCTCTCTCCCCCTCCCTCTCTCTCCCTCCTCTCTCTCTCCCCTCCACCTCGCCTCCTCTCTCTCCCTTCCCCTCCTCTCTCTCTCTCTCTCCCCCTCCTCTCTCTCCCCTCTCTCTCTCTCCCCCCTTCTTTCTCTCTTCCCTCCTCCTCTCTCTCACGCTCTCCTCCTCTCTCCCCCCTCTCTCTCTCTCCTCCTCCCCCCCTCTCTCTCCCCCTCCTCTCCCCCTCTCCCCCCTCCTCTCCTCCTCTCTCTCTCTCTCCCCTCCTCTCTCCCTCTCTCTCTCTCTCTCTCTCCCTCCCTCCCCCTCCTCTCTCCCCCTCCTCTCTCCCCCCCTCTTTCTCTCTCTCTCTCTCTCTCTCCCCCTCCTCTCTCCCCCCCTCTCTCCTCCTCTCCCTCTTTCTCCCCCTCCTCTCTCCCCCTCTCACTCTATCCCCTCTCTCTCTCTCCTCCTCTCCTCCCTCTCTCTCTCTCCCTCCCCTCTCCCCCTCCCCTCTCTCCTCCCCCCTCTCTCTGAATGACCTCAGTGTGTCTTGTACCAGAGGTCGACTGTCTCCGTGACCTCGTGACCTCGTGACCTCGTGACCTCAGACTGAGCCAAACACTGGACCAGATCAAACCCACAACAACAACAAGCACCACCACCACCACAAATGTGACCGAGTCACAAACACGACCCGCTGTGTTCAGTTCGACTCTCAGACTCTCAGACTGTCTCTGTCTCTGCTCTTCTTTAAAGTCCTTCTGTCTGAGTTTCCTCGTTGTTCTTGTGTCGTGCGAAGCTCTTTGAATTGTCTTGTGTGCGACTCGTGCTTCACAAAGGGCCTAAAACAGGGCTGTCCAAACTTTTTCCATCGAGGGCCACATATTGAAATACAGACCAAGCGGAGGGCCACAAATCAATCACGAAATGTTAAAAAAAGCTGCATTTATCTGATGTTTTAAGCTCCACCACATCTACATCATCTCAGTGCCTTAATATCAGGTCTGTGTGGCACCAAAATGTTAGTTATTTAGGTTGGAATTGTAGAAAATCTGAAATGTGCTGTAAATAGTACTTATCAGGACAATGTGGGCCAGTTCACCAGGAAGACTAAGGGCCAAGAAAAACTGGTCTGAGGCCCGCATTTGGCCCCCGGGCCTGAGTTTGGAATGCCTGGCCTAAAACATCAAAGGTGTCCACACTTTTTGGGCCACACTTTGAAACATAGATGTTGTGGTGGGCCACCCGCTGGTCCACAGTGACCCGCTCAGACTGAACCGGTCCAACTGTGTCACCGCGTCTTTATTTAACCTTTGACCTTTGGCTGTTTGTTGTTGGGTTCATGAAAGAGGATGTTTAAATATCAGGAAAAAAGAGCTCATTGTGATATTTTGGGACAAAGAGCCGGAGGACCGACAAAACTTGGTCTGAGGGACATATTTGGCCCCCGGGCCACGGGTTGTGACCCCCTGGTACCGACCGGAGGGTTCTGTGGTGCTTCTGGAGTGAAACACGACAGAATTCTTTTCACTCAGTTATGGTTTAAGGAGGATTCTGACTTTAGAGAAAGGTTGTAATATAACACTGGGCCAAGAGGGGGCGCTGTATCTTTGTAATAATAATAATAATAGTACTAATAGTTACAATAATAGAAATAGTAATGGTTATAATAATAGTAATAGTAATAATAACAGTAATAATAACAGTAATAATAACAGTAATAATAATAGTTATAGTAATAGTTGTAATAATAGTTGTAGTAATAGTAATAGTGATCCTAATAGTTATCGTATTTGTTCTAATAATAGTAATAGTTCTAATAATAGTTATAGTAATAGTTGTAATAATAGTAATAGTAATAATAATAGTATTAGTAATGGTTATAATAATAGTAATAGTAATAAATAACAGTAATAATAACAGTAATAATGGTTATAGTTATAATAATAGTAATAATAGTTATAATAGTAATAGTTCTAATAATAGTAATAGTAATGGTACATAATATTATCGTCAGGGTCGGTCCTGTCAGGGTCGGTCCTGTCAGGGTCGGTCCTGTCAGGGCTGCACCTGCCGCTTGTTTTCGCTCCTGAACACAAACAGGACATTTCTCGGTGGCACTTTGAGAAGAATGTTATATTTTGAAAATACAGGACCCTCGTAGTCCGGGTCTAGACCGAGTCCAGTCCTGCTCCGGTCCCACACGGAGTCCAGGTGCAGAAACCCGAGAGCGCCTTTAAACCCCGCCGGAGGCCAGAGCGGCGCGCCGGCCAATCAGAGCGCGGCGTGCCGTCCAGGTGCGCGCAGGTGCGTTCAGAGCCGACGTGTCCGAGCGCGCTCTGTTTACGTCTGTGTGTGGTCTGCCCCCGGGACCCGGACCAGACCCGGACCAGACCCGGATCATGTTCAAAGAGGCTCGTGTCATGTGAACCAGACAGGAAACTACCCCGGCAGCAGCGTAAACGTGTCCTTGGGCAAGACACTCGCTCTGCGTCTGCGGCAGTAAGCGTCTCCACTGGGTCTGTCTGGATTAAAGCGCCGTGTTTTCTCTAATGCTAATGTTGTGTTTAGCCGTTAGCAAAACAAAGCTAGCGAAGCACGTTATCACTTTGTCAAGACTTTATTTTGTCACTTTTAGTCGTGTTTTTGCAACTTTTAGCCACATTTTACTGGCACAATGTCAAGTATGTCCTAAAGTTTGTCTCTGCTATATTCCCTCTGATGCTAACTTCTGTGTTGAGCCGTTAGCAAAACAAAGCTAGCGAAGCACGTTATCACTTTGTCAAGACCAATAATCTGATATTTCCAGGTGATAATCATCAACATGATCCAAATGCACGACATAAAGAGGTTCAAACGCAGCGCAGAGTCTTTGCAGAAGGAAATAAAAGCAGAAAAAGCCGAGAACAAACAGGAAGTAGTTTCCTGGTCACTCTAGCATTAGCCACGTTTCACTTTTTGTCAGTCGCTGATTAAAAAGTATCTTTCATTTGCGTTTCTTGTCACTTCTATTTGCGTTTTTTATTGCTTAGTCAAATATTTGTTGCCTTAAGTCGTGTTTTTGCCGCTTTTACTCATATTTTTGTTGGTGCTAAAGTTGTGCTTGTGTCCCTTTTAGTCACATTTTCTGGCACAATGTCAAGTATGTCCTAAACTTTGTCTCTGCTATATTCCCTCTGATGCTAACTTCTGTGTTGAGCCCTTAGCAAAACAAAGCTAGCAAAGCACGTTAGCATCAGCTGTTTCCTGTTTATCGCTTTGACCCAAAATCTAATATTTCCAGGTGATAATCATCAACATGATCCAAATGCACGACATAAAGAGGGTCAAACACGGCGTAGAGTCTTTGAAGGAAATAAAAACAGAAAAAGTTGAGAACAAACAGGAAGTAGTTTCCTGGTCACTCTAGCATTAGCCACATTTCACTTTTTGCTTTCATTGGCGTTTCTTGTCACTTATATTTGCGTTTCTTGTCACTTAAAGTCAAATATTTGTTGCCTTAAGTCATATATTGTCACATTTAGTCGTGTTTTTGCCGATTTTAGTCATATTTTTGTTGGTACTAAAGTTGTGTTTGTGTAACTTTTAGTCGTATTTTTAGCGCTTTAAGACTTTCTTTTGTCTCTTTTAGTCATGTTTCCATTACTTTTACTCATGTTTTTTCTGCTTTTAGTCACATTTTGATTGCTTAATGTCAAGTAGTAGTAGTTTTTTGTTGCTTTTAGTAGCAATTTAGTCACTTAAAATTCATGTTTTTGTTGCTTTAAAATAAAGAGTGTTTTTGTCGCTTTTATTCACGTTTTTGTTGCTTTTAGTCAGATTTTTGTCTCTAAGTTGCGTTTTAGTCACTTTTAGTCACTTTATGATGCTATTAGTTGTGTTTTTGTTGCTTTAAGTTGCATTTTGTCACTTTTGTTTATGTTTTTCTTGCTTGTGGTCAGGTTTTTGTCTCTAAGTTGCGTTTTTGTCACTTTTAGTCACTTTATGATGCTATAAGTTGTGTTTTTGTTGCTTTTAGTTGCATTTTTGTCACTTTGATTCACGTTTTTGTTGCTTTTAGTCGTATTTTAGTTGTTGTAGTTTAGTTTTAAGTTGTATTTTTCATGTTTTTTTGCAGCTTTTTTCTGCTTTCGTTGTGTTTTTGTCACCTTTAGTCCCTTTTTGTTACTTTAAGTTGTTTTTGTTGATTTTTGTTGCTTTTCTTGACTCTTTTAGCCACAAACTGGTCATTACTAAACATCTTGAACATGAACCCTGTTGTGTTTGCTTTTTGCTCGTGTCTCAGGTGTGTGTGGTCCAGGGGGGAGAGGGTCATGTGTTTGAATCCCTCTCTGTAGCTCGTACTGCGGTTGTGTCCTTGAGCAAAGCACTTCTGCATCAGTGACCAGGAGCGTCAGAGTCCGGTGTTTGTGTCTCTCTGGACAGACTTTGGACAGAGTTAATATTTGAACACTCCTCGTCTGCTCACGTGACCGCGGCAGGGAGCGAGGGACCTGACAGGGACCGACAGGGACCTGAACATGGACCTGACAGGGACCTGAACACGGACCTGAACACAGACCTGACAGGGACCGGACAGGGACCTGAACACAGACCTGACAGGGACCTGAACACGGACCTGAACACGGACCTGACAGGGACCTGACAGGGACCGACAGGGACCTGAACACGGACCTGAACACAGACCTGACAGGGACCTGAACACAGACCTGAACACGGACCTGAACACAGACCTAAAAGGGACCTGACAGGGACCTGACCACAGACCTGAACACAGACCTGACAGGGACCTGAACACAGACCTGACAGGGATCTGAACACGGACCTGACAGGGACCTGAACACAGACCTGAACACGGACCTGAACACAGACCTGAACACAGACCTGACAGGGACCTGAACACAGACCTGACAGGGACCTGAACACAGACCTGAACACAGACCTGATAGGGACCTGAACACAGACCTAAAAGGGACCTGACAGGGACCTGACCACAGACCTGAACACAGACCTGACAGGGACCTGAACACAGACCTGACAGGGATCTGAACACGGACCTGACAGGGACCTGAACATAGACCTGAACACGGACCTGAACACAGACCTGAACACAGACCTGACAGGGACCTGAACACAGACCTGACAGGGACCTGAACACAGACCTGAACACAGACCTGATAGGGACCTGAACACAGACCTGAACACAGACCTGATAGGGACCTGACAGGGACCTGACAGGGACCTGAACACAGACCTGACAGGGACCTGAACACAGACCTGACAGGGATCTGAACACGGACCTGACAGGGACCTGAACATAGACCTGACAGGGACCTGAACACAGACCTGACGGGGACCTGAACACAGACCTGACAGGGACCTGACAGGGACCTGAACACAGACCTGACAGGGACCTGAACACAGACCTGACAGGGACCTGACACGGACCTGAACACAGACCTGACAGGGACCGACAGGGACCTGACAGGGACCTGAACATGGACCTGACATGGACCTGAACACGGACCTGACAGGGACCTGAACACGGACCTGAACATGGACCTGACAGGGACCTGAACACAGACCTGACAGGGACCTGAACACAGACCTGACGGGGACCTGACACGGACCTGACAGGGACCTGACACGGACCTGAACACAGACCTGAACACGGACCTGACAGGGACCTGAACACAGACCTGACAGGGACCTGAACACTGACCTGACAGGGACCTGACAGGGACCTGAACACAGACCTGACAGGGACCTGAACACAGACCTGACAGGGACCTGACACGGACCTGAACACAGACCTGACAGGGACCGACAGGGACCTGACAGGGACCTGAACATGGACCTGACATGGACCTGAACACGGACCTGACAGGGACCTGAACACGGACCTGAACATGGACCTGACAGGGACCTGAACACAGACCTGACAGGGACCTGACAGGGACCTGAACACAGACCTGAACACAGACCTAACAGGGACCGACAGGGACAGACAGGGACCTGACAGGGACCTGAACATGGACCTGACATCGACCTGAACACGGACCTGACAGGGACCTGAACACGGACCTGAACATGGACCTGACAGGGACCTGAACACAGACCTGACAGGGACCTGACAGGGACCTGAACACAGACCTGAACACAGACCTGACAGGGACCGACAGGGACAGACAGGGACCTGACAGGGACCTGAACATGGACCTGAACATGGACCTGACATGGACCTGAACACGGACCTGACAGGGACCTGAACACAGACCTGACAGGGACCTGAACACAGACCTGAACACAGACCTGACAGGGACCTGACAGGGACCTGAACACAGACCTGAACACAGACCTGACAGGGACCTGACAGGGACCTGAACACAGACCTGAACACAGACCTGACAGGGACCGACAGGGACAGACAGGGACCTGACAGGGACCTGAACATGGACCTGACATGGACCTGAACACGGACCTGACAGGGACCTGAACACAGACCTGACAGGGACCTGAACACGGACCTGAACACAGACCTGACAGGGACCTAAACACGGACCTGACAGGGACGTGACAGGGACCTGACACGGACCTGACAGGGACCTGAACACGGACCTGAACACAGACCTGACAGGGACCTGAACACGGACCTGAACACGGACCTGAACATAGACCTGAACATAGACCTGAACACGGACCTGAACACAGACCTGACAGGGACCTAAACACGGACCTGACAGGGACGTGACAGGGACCTGACACGGACCTGACAGGGACCTGACAGGGACCTGAACACGGACCTGAACACAGACCTGACAGGGACCTGAACACGGACCTGAACACGGACCTGAACATAGACCTGAACACGGACCTGAACACAGACCTGACAGGGACCTGAACACGGACCTGAACACGGACCTGAACACCGACCTGACAGGGACCTGAACACGGACCTGACAGGGACCTGACAATCGTCAGTCATAGTCATATTTTGGTCACTTTTAGACATGTTTTTGCCACTTTTAGTAGCTTTTTTGTCACTTTTAGTGATGTTTTTGTCACTTTTAGTCGTGTTTTGGTCACATTTAGTCGTGTTTTTGTCAATTTTAGTCATGTTTTATTCACTTTTAGTCGTGTTTTAGTCACTTTTAGTCGTGTTTTAGTCACTTTTAGTCGTGTTTTAGTCACTTTAAGTCGTGTTTTTGTCACTTTTAGTCATGTTTTGATTAAAGCTTGGTGACGTGTGCTTACTTGGAAATTTTGGATAAATCAGAAGTATTTCAATAATTAAACAAATACCTTAGTATAATTACATTTATAGTTGTTTTGTTGTTTATTCAGTGCCTGTTAATTATTTATTTTGCCGTTACATTAAAGTTTTAGCAGAAAAAAAAGTTCCATAATTCTTAAATCCATTCTAAAATGTTAAAGGACGTAAAGAGTGTAGAGAGCACTTTGACCTGGTGTAAATGAACAAAAAACAAAACAAAAGTGACACATTTTTCCAAGAGAACTCGCTCCAAACTCGTGTTTTTGTCACTTTTAGTCGCTTTTTTGTCACTTTTAGTCGCTTTTTTGTCACTTTTAGTTGTGTTTTTGTCACTTTTAGTCATGTTTTTGTCACTTTTAGTCATGTTTTTGTCACTTTTAGTCATACACAGTTGTATTATTTATTATTTGGATTTGGATATCATTTGCATATTATTTGCATATTATTTGTATATTATCCGTCAAAACTAATATATTTTCATAGTATTCAATAATAAAATGTCCCCCTTTCCCTGATGATGGTTGAATAAACGCTTTTTAAATCGTCTGTTTGAGCTAAAGGAAGTGTTTCTCCTGAGCAGCTTTAACTCTGTGTTCTCTCCCTCTGAAAACTCGTACAACAGCGCCCCCTGCTGGACCCCGCACTCCCCTGAACCTGCGGGAGTCAAATTCTCTTTCATTTTTGACAAAGAGAGTCAGAAAAAATCAATTGTGAGAGTTTAAAGACAGCTTTGTGGAACTAATGTCCAAAAAAACAAAACAAAAAACTCAAATCAAGCAAAATGTTTGAATAACTTAGAGGTTTATAAAGTTTCAGTGACAGACTTTAAATACAGTTCTGTTTTGTGCTCGTTAATCATCACAGGGATGATTAGCCCCAAAGTGTTTTAAATGAGTTTAAATGAGGAAATAAACAGGTATAAACTGCTTCAAAAAGCGGCACAAACATCATTTATTTAAAAAATATGCAGAAGGTAAAGTCAAAGTAATTTCATCTGATTAAACATTTTATGAAAGACACAAAAACTATGAAATAATCGGTAACGCTTTAGATGAAGGTTCGCTTAGTAAATATTTATAATGCATTAATAAGCACTTGTTATGTGTTTAGAAGCATTTAACGGTCATTTACGAGCATTTATTAGCGTGAAAACTGAAAACAATCTGATAAGCAGCTCAGTGATGTCTTTGGTTAATGGTTATAAACAAGTACAAGGGATTATAAATGCAAAAAGGAACCTTAAAGGGCCTATGACAGGTTTAAAGGGCCTATGACGGGTTGAAGTACTCATTTCACTAAAACACAGTTAAGATAATTATATTCAAGATTCTGCTGAAAACAAAGCTATTTTTATCCCAGTTTGGCAGTTTTTTAGGTTTAAATGTTGACTTCCTGGTTGTAAATCATGACATCACACTGGGTTATTCTGTAACTGTTGCCTAGAAACCATAGCAAGATGGCGCCGCTGACGGATGCCCTGGCGTTTTGGTGCGCTTTATGTTGTCTGTTTTTGTGCGTTAATCGTGTGTCCGCGTGCTCTTACACCCGTGAAGAGCTCTTAAACATCAGAACTTCTACCCCCACGGACCTATTTCCAGTTTTTTTAGCGTCTGCTGCAGACTTGGCGCTAGTTTTGGCCAAAAGAGTGAGACGCTGCAGAAGAGGAAAGCGAGCGGGGGCTCGTGCGCGCCGAAAACGCGGGCGCGCGTACGCTACTACCTGGGATTTTCCTCTCCAACGTCCGCTCACTCAGCAACAAGATGGACGAACTGGCGCTGCTGATGAAGAGGAACAGAGACTTCTCTTCGTCTTCTGTTTTGTGTTTCACGGAGACGTGGCTCAGCGAGTCGATCCCGGACTGCGCGCTCCATTTGGAGGGATTCCAGCTCCTCCGCGCCGACAGACAAAGGGATCTCTCCGGGGGAAAAACAAAAGGCGGTGGAGTCTGTTTCTTCATCAACAACGCTTGGTGCTCCGATGTGACTGTGATCTCCAAACTCTGCTCTCCTGATCTGGAATATCTCTTCATTAACTGTAAACCTTTCTACTCTCCACGTGAGTTTCCTTCATTCATTCTCGCCGCTGTTTACATCCCGCCGTGCGCGAACGTACACGAGGCACAGCGCGTGTTAGCGGAGGGGGTTTTGAATACGGAGCAGGACTTTCCGGACTCCTTGTTGATCATCCTCGGGGATTTTAACAAGGGTAATCTCAGCCAGGAACTACCAAAGTACAGACAGTTTATTAAATGCCCGACCAGAGAGCAGAACACGCTGGATCACTGTTACACTACAGTGAGTGGGTCCTTCCGCGCGGTTCCTCGTGCTGCCCTAGGGCTCTCAGATCACGCCATGATCCACCTGATCCCCACGTACAGACAGAGGCTGAAGCTCTCCAAACCTGTAGTGAGGACTTCTAAGAAGTGGACCAGCGAGGCAGTGGAGGAACTACCGCGTGTTTGGACATTACAGACTGGGATGTGTTCAAAACTGCCACGGATGGTTTGGATGAGTACACGGACACTGTGACGTCATACATCCAGTTCTGTGAGGACAGTATCATCCCCACACGCACCAGGGTGATTTATAACAATGACAAGCCCTGGTTCACACCCAAACTGAGGCAGCTCAGGCAGCAGAAGGAGGCAGCTTTCAGAGCAGGGGACAGAGAGAGCTACAAAGGTGCTAAGTACAGATTTAGCAGGGAGGTGTCAAGAGCTAGATCTCTGTACAACACGCGCCTAAAGCAGTCTTTCTCTGCAAACAACGCTTCGGCGGTTTGGAGGGGACTTAGGCAGATCACCAACTACAAGCCCAAAGCCCCCCATGCTGCTGACGACCAGAAACTGGCTGAACAGCTCGCCTCCTTCTATTCTCGGTTCGAAACCTCAACCCCCTCCCCCACCCATCTCACTACAATGGACATTTCTCACACCCTGGGTCCCCCCACCTCCCCCACTGGCCTTTCACTACACAGGGACAATGTAAGGAAACAGTTTCGGAAGTCCAACCCCCGGAAAGCTGCTGGACCAGACGGTGTCTCCCCCGCCACCCTGAGACACTGTGCAGATGAGCTGACTCCTGTCTTCACAGACATTTTTAACACCTCCCTGGAGTCATGCCATGTCCCAGCCTGCTTCAAGTCGTCCATCATCGTCCCTGTCCCCAAGAAGCCCCGGATCACTGGACTTAATGACTTCAGGCCTGTGGCGCTGACGCCTGTCGTCATGAAGTCCTTTGAGCGCCTGGTCCTGCCCCATCTCAAGTCCTTCACCTCCTCCGCCCTGGACCCACTGCAGTTCGCCTACAGAGCCAACAGATCTGTAGACGACGCCATCAACCTGGCCCTCCACTTCATCCTGAAGCATCTGGACTCCCCGGGAACCTACGCCAGGGTCCTGTTTGTGGACTTCAGCTCTGCATTCAACACCATCATCCCTGCTCTGCTCCAGGACAAGCTCTCTCAGCTCCACGTGCCTGACTCCATCTGCAGGTGGATCACTGACTTCCTGACGGACCGGAGGCAGTGCGTGCGGCTGGGGAAGAATGTCTCAGAGACTCGGACTATCAACACAGGAACTCCACAGGGCTGTGTACTTTCTCCTCTGCTCTTCTCCCTGTACACCAACTGCTGCAACTCCAGCCACGACTCTGTAAAACTGATCAAGTTTGCAGACGACACCACCCTCCTCGGACTCATCTCGGACGGCGATGAGTCTGTCTACAGGAGGGAGGTGGACCGGCTGGTGTCCTGGTGCAGCACCAACAACCTGGAGCTCAACACCCAGAAGACAGTGGAGATGATCGTGGACTTCAGGAAAGTCTCAGCCCCCCTGCCCCCCCTTGCCCTGACAGACTCTCCCATCACCACCGTGGACTCTTTCCGCTTCCTCGGCACCACCATCACTCAGGACCTCAAGTGGGAGCCGACCATCAGCTCCATCATCAAGAAGGCCCAGCAGAGGATGTACTTCCTGCGGCAGCTGAGGAAAGCCAAGCTGCCGGCGCAGATGATGGTGCAGTTCTACACGGCCATCATCGAGTCCATCCTCACCTCCTCCATCACCGTGTGGTGCTGGAGCCACAGCCAGGGACAAACAGAGACTACAGCGCATTGTGCCTCTGCTGAGAAGGTGATCGGCTGCAGCCTTCCATCTGTCCAGGACTTGTACGTCTCCAGGACTCGGGGACGAGCAGGTCGGATCACAGCTGACCCTTCTCACCTGGACACGGACTATTTGAGCCACTCCCCTCGGGCAGGAGGCTACGGTCCATCCGGACCAGAACCTCCCGCCACAAGAACAGTTTCTTTCCCTCTGCCGTTGGACTCATGAACACTTTGTAACACCTGTCACTTCAACAATATATTATATAAGAACAATCTATTTGCACTACTCATTTGCACATGGCACTGTCTGCCAACTGTACATTCTGTATATAGTCTATCTTAGTCTATTTTATTCTTAATTTTTATGCATGCCTTTTATATATTTTTTATATTTTACTCATTGCTTTATGTTGCACCTTCGCCGAAGCAAATTCCTATGTTTGTGAATTTCACTGACAATGGCAATAAACCGCTTCTGATTCTGATTCTGATTCTGATTGTACACTTGGTGAAAACTCCTGAAATGTCACAGAAATTATCATTTGACAAATAAAAACACCTTTATTTTGATGAATTAATGTTTAAAAGTGTCAGACAAATGTGTTTGTTAATTTAAAGTTTAATTTAATTTAATAATTGTCTCCCTAGTGTGATGTCATCGTGTTGAGAACTCTGCTCAACTTCCTGTAAATTTTAACACGTTTTTCAACTTTTCTTCACAAACTGGCACCTGATTGGGGTAAAACTATCATTTATATTTACAACAGATTTTATTCCACCAAATACCACCAAATGCAGTTAAGATGAATATATTCAAATTTCTACTAAAATCTTTACAAGTTTAACCTCAGTTTAGCTGTTTTTTAGGTTTTTAATTTTACTTCCTGGTTGTAAAGTATGACATCACACTAGGAAATTACCATAGCAACCACACTGTACACTGGGCCAAAACTCATCTAATGTCACAGATTTTGTTCATTTGACAAAGAAAAATAAATGTGACACCTTTATTTTGTTGAATCAATGTTTAAAGGGTCAAAAAAGTAGTTTATTTTGTGTAAATTATGCCTGACCTTTGACCCCACAGTGTGATGTCATCAGTTTATTTACTTCCTGTAATCGTCAACACATTTTTCAACTTTTCTCCACAAATAGCGATTTGATTGGTGTAAAACAATAATTTATATTTACACAAAGTATTAATGCACTGAATGAAGTCAAAATTTGAAAATCATAAAAACCCGTCATACGCCCTTTAATCTAAAGCGTTACAGTAATCGAATCCAGCCAAAGATACAGCGACTGTTTGGAGATCATCAACGATATTGTCGATGATTGTCACGTGAAGCTCCGGGCGACGTCAAACATTAAAGTCGTTGGATCAAAGAATGGAACGAGGGGCGGAGTTTATAAGTTCACACTTCTTCTTCTTCTCCTTTTGAGCGCAGAGGACACAGCAGGAAAATGTAACGGGACTTGTGTGTTGCTCAAACAAATAAATAAATATCCTTTTTATATACAGTATATATCTTAAATCTATGAGGAAAAATAAATGGAAAATACTTTTCTTTTTACAAAACAAACCTCACACAGTTCAGTTCTTTTACATTCAGTTCTTTTGACTCGTCTTTTGTGTCTCTTTTGCCTCCAGGAAAACGTCCAAACACGAGCCTCTGACCTCATTTTGTTAAATTATAATTAGTGAATAAATACAGTTTATGTAAATGAGAGATCGCCTCTGGAGCGCAGCAGCCAACTGTGTCCAGCAGAGGGCAGTGTTTATACTCAAAATTTAACTTTTCCCCCTTTTTTATTGTAATATGAGCACATTAAAGGGCCTATGACAGGTTTTCATGATTTTCTAATTTTGTCTTTATTTGGTGTATTAATACATGTTGTAAATATAAATTATAGTTTGACACCAATCAAGTATCAGTTTGTGGAGAAAAGTTGAAAAATCTGCAGAAAGTTACAGGAAGTAAACATCGATGACATCACACCGTGGGAGACTAAGTTTGTGCATAATTTACACAAAATAATCTACTTTATTTGACCCTTTATACATTAATTCAACAAGGAATGTGCCCACATGTATTTTCATTTGTAAAATAAATAAAAAATCTGTGACATTAGATGAATTTGGCCCAGAGTACAGTGTGGTTGCTATGGTAATTTTCTAGTGTGATGTCATCATTTATGACCAGGAAGTGAAACAAAAACCTAAAAAATGGCTAAAGTGGGACAATTTTGTGAAGTGTTTTAGCCAACTTTAAAATAGATTTATCTAGACTGGATTTTAGTGAAATGAGTAGTTCAACCTGTCAGAGGCCCTTTAATGCACTGGTTAAAACGACATAAATCAGACAAAATAATATAAAATGACTAGTGCAGCAATAAAACTAAACAAGAAACATCAAAGGACACAATCACAGAAAATAATCTAATGTTTTACAAGATGTTTTTGCCATAACAATGGATTTGAGGACTTGTTTCAATTTGTGGTTTTCTATTTTGTTCATTTAGGTACATTTTGATCTCGAAGTGATTCTGAAAATGTTAAATAATTGTTTTAGTTGCATTTTCTGGGTCACTTTTAGTCGTGTTTTTGTCATTTGTGGCCACATATTATTGCTTTTATGACATTTTTAGTCACATTTTTAGCACTTTTAGTCACGTTTTTGTCACTTTTAGTCACGTTTTTGTCACTTTTAGTCACATTTTTGCCACTTTTAGTCATGTTTTTGTCACTTTTAGTCACGTTTTTGTCACTTTTATTCACGTGTTTGTCACTTTTAGTCACGGTTTTGTCATTTTTAGTCACATTTTTGCCACTTTTAGTCATGTTTTAGTCACTTTTAGTCATGTTTTGTCACTTTTAGTCGTGTATTTGTCATTTTTAGTCACATTTTTGCCACTTTTAGTCACATTTTTGCCACTTTTAGTCACGTTTTTGTCACTTTTATTCACGTGTTTGTCACTTTTAGTCACGGTTTTGTCATTTTTAGTCACATTTTTGCCACTTTTAGTCATGTTTTGTTACTTTTAGTCACGTTTTTGTCACTTTTAGTCACATTTTTGCCACTTTTAGTCACGTTTTTGTCACTTTTAGTCACATTTTTGCCACTTTTAGTCACGTTTTTGTCACTTTTAGTCACGTTTTTGTCACTTCTAGTCATGTTTTTGTCACTTTTAGTCGCTTTTTTGTCACTTTTAGTCATGTTTTTGTCACGTTTTGATTAAAGCTTGGTGACGTGTGCTTACTTGGAAATTTTGAGTAAATCAGAAGTAAGTAAATAAATAAATACCTTAGAATAATTAGATTTGCAGTATGTTTAGTTGATTTGTTGTTTATTTCATGCACGTCAATAATTAATTTTTCACTTACATTAAAGTTTTAGTAGAAAAAAAAGTTCCATAATTCTAAAATCCATTCTAAAATGTTAAAGGACGTAAACAGACGATAACCTCAGGACTTTGTCTCGCACTGATGACATCACAGCGGAGACACAATCAGAGGGTCAAAGGTCACAGAGTCTGAGAACGAGACGAATGTGAGGAATGTGAGTCCCCCAGAGAGAGAACAAACAAACAAACAAACAAACAAACAAACAAACAAACACACAAACACACAAACACACAAACACACAAACACACAAACACACAAACACACAAACAAATACACAAACACACAAACAAACAAACGAATAAACAGACAAACAGACAAACAAACAAACAAACAAACGAATAAACAGACAAACAGACAAACAGACAAACAAACAAACAAACAAACAAACACACACACAAACACACACACACACAAACAAACAAACAAACAGACACACAAACAAACACACACAAACAGACACACAAACAAACAAACAAATACACAAACAAACAAACAGACACACAAACAAACACACAAACACACACACAAACAAACAAACAAACAAACAGACAGACAAACAAATAAACAAACACACAAACAAACAAACAAACAGACACACAAACAAACAAACAAATACACAAACAAACAAACAAACAGACACACAAACAAACACACAAACACACAAACAAACAAACACACAAACAAACACACACACACACAAACAAACAAACAAACAGACACACAAACAAACAAACAAATACACAAACAAACAAACAAACAAACAAACACACAAACAAACACACACACAAACACACAAACACACACACAAACACACAAACACACACACAAACACACAAACACACACACAAACACACAAACACACAAACACACAAACAAACACACACACACAAACAAACAGACGTGAGGAGCTGCAGTGAGCCTTCTGTCCACACGAGGTCGCTGTGGTGCGCTCTGAAGAGAGAGACGCACCAGCCGTCTGTCATTTTACTCTCTTCCTCTCCCACTCCCTCCTCCTCCTCTCTCTCTTCTCCTCGTCTCTCTCCTCTCTCCTCCCTCTGCTCTCTCCTCCTCTTTCACTCTCGTTCTCCCCATTTCCTCTCTTCTATTCTTGTACTCTTTCCTCCCCTTTACTCTCTCTTCTCCTCTCTGCTCTCTTTTATTCGATTCTCTTCTTTCCTCCTCTCCCCTCGCCTCCTCTCTTCATCCTCTCCTCTCTTCTCTCTCCTCTCCTCCTCTCCCCTCGCCTCCTCTTTTCTCCTCTCTTCTTCTCCTCTCTTATCTCTCTTGATTTTCTCTCCTCTTTTCTCCTCAGCTCTTTTCTTCTCCTCTCTTCTTTTATTTCTTCTCCTCTCCCCTCCTTACTTTTCTCTCCTCTCCCTCTCTTATCCCCCTCCCCCCTCTCTCTCCACTTCTCTCTCCTCTCCTCCCCTCTCTTGTCTTCTCTTCTTTTCTCCCCTCCTTCCCTCTCTTCTCTTCCTCTCCCCCCTCTCTCTCCCTCCCTCTTTCTCTCTTTTTCTACCTCTCTCTCTCTCTGTCTACCCCCCCTCTCGCCCCCTCTCTCTCCTCTCCTCCCCTCTCTTGTCTTCTCTTCTTTTCTCCCCTCTTTCCCTCTCTTCTCTCCCTCTTCTCCTCCCCCCTTCTCCCTCTCTCGCTCTCTTTTCCTCCCTCTCTCCTCTTCCCCCCTCTCTTTTCTCCCCCCCTCTCTCTTTTCTCCCCTCTCTTGTCTTCTCTTCTTTTATCCCCCCCTTCCTCTCTTCTCTTCCTCTTCTCCCCCCTCTCTCTCTCCCTCCCTCTTTCTCTCTTTTCCTACCCCTCTCTCTCTGTCTACCCCTCCTCTCTCACCCTCTCCTCCCTCTGCTCTCTCCTCCTCTTTCACTCTCGTTCTCCCCCTTTCCTCTCTCTCTCTCCCCCCCTCCCCTCTCTTGTCTTCTTTTCTCCCCTCCTTCCCTCTCTCTCTTCTCTCGCTCTTCCCCCTCTCCCCCCTCCCTCTCTGTTTTCTCTCTTCTCTCTCTCTTTTCCTCCCTCTCTCCTCTTCCCTCTTTCTCCCTTCCTCTCTCCCCCTCTCTCTCTCTCGCCTCTCCTCCCCTCTCTTGTCTTCTCTTCTTTTCTCCCCTCCTTCCCTCTCTTCTCCTTTCTCTCTCCTCTCTCTCCCCCCTCTCCCCCCTCCCTCTCTGCTTTCTCTCTTCTCTCTCTTTCTTTTCCTCCCTCTCTCTTCCCTCCTCTCTTTTCTCCCCTCCTTCTCTCTCTCTTCTCCTCTCCTCCCCTCTCTTGTCTTCTCTTTTTATCCCCTCCTTCCCTCTCTTCTCCTTTCTCTCTCCTCTCTTCTCCCCTCTCTCTCCCCCCCCTCTCTCTCTTCTCCCCCTCTCTCTTTCTTTTCCTCCCTCTCTCCTCTTCCCTCCTCTCTTTTCTCCCCTCCTTTTCCTCTCTCTTCTCTCCCTCTTCTCCTCCCCCTTCTCCCTCTCTCTCTCTCTTCTCCTCTCCCCCCCCCCCTCTCTCTCCCCCCCTGCCCCCCCCCACCTCCCCCCCTTCTCCTCAGTTTTCTATCTCCCGGTGTTTACTCTCAGATTAATGATTGTCCCGGGGCTCTGGTGTCGGTCGTTTCTGCCGTGTCCTGTTTTTTTCCGGGTCAGTGAAGGCGCCACAGGCTCCTCGTCACTTTCTCCGGCTCTTTTTGGATTTTATCGTCGGTTTATGGTTCGCTTTTCCTTTTGTCAAACATGGGACCAAGAAACACAGGTAAGAGTCAAAAAATCGTCTTTTTTTGTTAAAATATGAACAACTGAACATCAAACAGCAGAATAAATAATAAAAATATAAATATCGCAACAAACTGAACAGAAATGTGTTTTTAAAAAGTGTGTGACGTGGAAAAAGGATGATTTTATTCATAATTCTGTCTAAATGAGTTTAGATTTATTCTTGATTTTGTCCTGGTTTAAGTTTTTATTTTGACACAAATTTTTTGATATTTTGGTTTGAATAAAAACTGAAATGATTGTGTCAAATATTTCAATAATTTACAATTCTGTGCAGTTTTCTCTCACATCTGGACTTTCATGTGGAAACAACAATCGTGTCCAATCTGCTCCTGATGTTTGATTCTTCCATTGAATCCACTTCATCCATAGATTTCTCTGACATTGTTTTCTTCAAATACATTTTTGTTCCTCGAGACATAAAGATCAGCCTAAAGTAGATCCACACAAACTGTACAATCTGGACTCAACACATTTAGACCAAACAAGGATTTGATTAAAAGTGATAAAAACATGACTAAAAGCAATAAAATAAAACTGGCTTAAAAGTGAGAAAATGCAAAAAAAAAAAAGCGACAAAACCATGACTACAAGCGACTAAAACAACAAAAAGTTGTTAAATTGTTTGACAAAAATGGGACTAAAAGTGAAAAAACGTACAAAAAAACCAACTAAAACGTGACTTAAAGCAACATAAACTTGGCTTAAAGCTACAAAAATGTAACTAAAACGTCAAAAAGGCAAAACAAAGCGTTAAAACCATGACTACAAGCGACTAAAATGACAAAAACACATTTTCTTACTAAAACGCGCCAAAAGTGACAAATTCCAAAGGACGTTTTCTTCAAATTTGACACAAACTGTACAATCTGGACTCAACAGGATTTAGACCAAACACAAGGATTTTTTGATATTTAATTCTAATGGGTTTGTTCAAGTTTTAAGTTAAAAAAATGAGGCAAAATTTGAATTTTTTGGACAATTTTCAGTCCAATCTAGTTTACTGAAAAACTAAATAATAAATCCAAATCCTCTCTGTACATTTTTATAACTAATATGTGACAAAAAATAAATTTAAACCTGGTTCTGTCCATTTTTCAGATTTAAATGTCCCAAATATGTGACATTTTTGGCTGTTTTTTCCCATAAAATGTCTTATTTCTACATGAAAACATGACAGGATGAAAAACTTGTAATATATTTTTTCTTACATTTATGTGACTAAACTACAGCAGAAGTTTAACATTGATATATTTAAATTTAAGATGTTTCCTATTTCACCTGCAGCGTCTCACTTTAAGGCGAGACACATTTGTTATTAAACTTTATAATAACTGCACTTATTCATACCATAATAATCAACAAATAGTTTACTAAGAATGATTCAGGCTTTTAAAATAAAAAAATTCTAACCTTAACCTTAATGAAGTCGTTTCTAATCCTGAATCATAATTTATAAACCACATATTCATTATTAATTAAGTCGTTGTTAATGCTTTATTTAAGGCAAAATAAGATGTAATTATTATAAAGTGGTACCGCTTTGTTATATTTAAGACAAATGTGACATAATGTGAGATAAACTACAGCTGTTACCGAGCAACCAACGAGGGCCGACGCCCACCAACATCTGGGAAAATCCATCGAATCGAATCGACGCAATCAGCAAAAAAAACATCCTGTTTTATTTTGCAAAAACAACGGCCAACTCTGTGGTTTAGATTTGTCAAAACGTGTTCTGAAATAAGTGACAAAAACAGTTAAAAAACGTGACTAAAGCAACAAAAGCATGACTAGACGCGACAAAAATGTGACTAAAAGTGAGAACAAATTGACAAAAAGTGAGAAAAATGTGACAAAAATGTGAGAAAAAGAGTCAAAAAACACCTGAAAGTGACAAACGTGACTAAAACAACAAAAACATGACTAGAAGCGACAAAAATGTGACTAAAAGTAAGGAACAATTTCACAAAAAGTGAGAAAAACGTGACAAAAACCTTCTTGAAGCATCAAAAAACGACAAATGCGACTAAAGGCTTCAAAAACGTGACTCAAAGTTTTAAAAAATGTGACAAAAAAGGACAAAAATGCGTTCAGCAGCATCAAAAAACGACAAATGTGACCAAAGTCTTCAAAAACATGACTCAAAGTGAAAAAATGTGACAAAAACGGACCAAAATGCGTTCAAAAGCATCAAAAAATGACTTAAAGTGAAAAAAATGTGCCAAAAAAGAATAAAAATGCGTCCAATAGCATAACAAAACGACAAATGTGACTAAAGGCTTCAAAAACGTGACTCAAAGTTTTAAAAAATGTGACAAAAAAGGACAAAAATGCGTTCAGCAGCATCAAAAAACGACTACAGGTGAAATCTATGGCTGAAGTGGATTCAATGGAAGGATAAACTGTCTCCAGGGGCAGATGGGACACAGTTGTTGTTTCCAGGGGAACGTGAGTCGGTTTAAAGTCGATATATTTCCACAGCTGACATTTAAAGATGTGATAAAACCATAAAAACTCCTCTGTTTTATGACTGAGGCTGATATTAAACTCATCTGTTCTGATCAAAAGTCGCTGGATCATCCTCAGCTTCTCTTTACGTGGACTTTATTTGTCACTTTTGATGTGAACGTTTGAGAGGATTTAATGGGCCATAATTAATGCACAATTAATTAATTAAAGTTCAATTTAATTTATTTTTGTAGCGCCCAAAATCACAACAACAGTTTCGTCAATCCATGATTAATCTTGTTTTTATCACTTTTGATCATGTTTTTGTCACTTTTTGTCATGTTTTTGTCACTTTATTCCATGTTTTTGTCACTTTGGTCATGTTTTTGTCACTTTTGATCATGTTTTTGTCACTTTTTGTCATGTTTTTGTCACTTTTTGTCATGTTTTTGTCACTTTTGATCATGTTTTTGTCACTTTGGTCATGTTTTTGTCACTTTGGCCATGTTTCTGTCACTTTTGATCATGTTTTTGTCACTTTATTCCATGTTTTTGTCACTTTGGTCATGTTTTTGTCACTTTGGTCATGTTTTTGTCACTTTTGATCATGTTTTTGTCACTTTTTGTCATGTTTTTGTCACTTTATTCCATGTTTTTGTCACTTTTTGTCATGTTTTTGTCACTTTTTGTCATGTTTTTGTCACTTTTGATCATGTTTTTGTCACTTTGGTCATGTTTTTGTCACTTTGGTCATGTTTCTGTCACTTTTGATCATGTTTTTGTCACTTTATTCCATGTTTTTGTCACTTTGGTCATGTTTTGTGTCACTTTGGTCATGTTTTTGTCACTTTTGATCATGTTTTGTCACTTTTTGTCATGTTTTTGTCACTTTTTGTCATGTTTTTGTCACTTTATTCCATGTTTTTGTCACTTTTTGTCATGTTTTTGTCACTTTATTCCATGTTTTTGTCACTTTGGTCATGTTTTTGTCACTTTGGTCATGTTTTTGTCACTTTTGGTCATGTTTTTGTCACTTTTGTTCATGTTTTTGTCACTTTGGTCATGTTTTTGTCACTTTTGATCATGTTTTTGTCACTTTTTGTCATGTTTTTGTCACTTTTTGTCATGTTTTTGTCACTTTGGTCATGTTTTTGTCACTTTTGATCATGTTTTTGTCACTTTTTGTCATGTTTTTGTCACTTTTTGTCATGTTTTGTCACTTTATTCCATGTTTTTGTCACTTTTTGTCATGTTTTTGTCACTTTTGGTCACGTTTTTGTCCCTGTTGATTATGATATTTTCAGTTTCAGTTGCGTTTTTGTCACTTTTGGTCACATTTGATTACGTTTTTGTCCATTTCAGTTGCATTTTTGTCACTTTTGGTCACATTTGATTACATTTTTGTCCATTTCAGTTACGTTTTTGTCACTTTCAGTTACATTTTTGTCCCTGTTAGTTGCAATGTTTTCAGTTTCAGTTGAGTTTTTGTCTCTTTGGTCATCTTTTTGTCCCCATATCACATTTTTGTCACTTTCGGTCATGTTTCTGTCACTTTTGGTCACATTTGCTCACGTGTTTCTCCATTTCAGTTGTGTTTTTGTCACTTTTGGTCACATTTGATCACGTTTTTCTCCATTTCAGTTACGTTTTTGTCACTTTCAGTTACATTTTTGTCCCTGTT
Organism: Rhinogobius similis; assembly: GCA_019453435.1. Classification (NCBI taxonomy): domain Eukaryota; kingdom Metazoa; phylum Chordata; class Actinopteri; order Gobiiformes; family Gobiidae; genus Rhinogobius; species Rhinogobius similis. Next base: position 5,949,160 of record CM033620.1, on the reverse strand, counting down.
AGTTGCAATGTTTTCAGTTTCAGTTGAGTTTTTGTCTCTTTGGTCATGTTTTTGTCCCCAGATCACATTTTTGTCACTTTTGGTCATGTTTTTATCACTTTTGGTCACATTTGATTACATTTTTGTCCATTTCAGTTACGTTTTTGTCACTTTCAGTTACATTTTGTCCCTGTTAGTTGCAATGTTTTCAGTTTCAGTTGAGTTTTGTCTCTTTGGTCATGTTTTTGTCCCCAGATCACATTTTTGTCACTTTTGGTCATGTGTTTATCACTTTTGGTCACATTTGATTACATTTTTGTCCATTTCAGTTACGTTTTTGTCACTTTCAGTTAAATTTTTGTCCCTGTTCGTTGCAATGTTTTCAGTTTCAGTTGAGTTTTTGTCACTTTTGGTCATGTTTTTGTCCCCAGATCACATTTTTGTCACTTTTGGTCGTGTTTTTGTCACTTTTGGTCGTGTTTTTGTCACTTTTGGTCATGTTTTTGCCACTTTTAGTCATGTTTTTGTCACTTTTGGTCACATTTGATTACGTTTTTGTCAAATTCAGTTGCGTTTTTGTCACTTTTGGTCATGTTTTTGTCACTTTCAGTTACGTTTTTGTCCCCATATCACATTTTTGTATCTTTTGGTCATGTTTTTGTCACTTATACCCCCATTCGATTATGTTTTTGTCAATTTCAGTTGCGTTTTTGTCACTTTTGGTTGCGGAACTCGTTGTCATGGTGCTGTTTGCATGTTCTGCCTGTGCGGTGTTGAGGTCCAGACGTGTTTCCCTTTGACCCAGATCTGTCCAGTCGAGCTCCACGCCGTGAGGTCACACGTGTCTGCGACCTCTGACCTCTGACCCTGACGCTGGAGTTTCACTTTCACAACTGAACACAAACACTTCACCTGGTTGATTGTTCTTTTGGTTTCCTCTAAAACATCCCTCAGTTTGTGTTTTGTATTTTCTTTCATTCATTAATCCATTTCATAATCATCTAACATTATCCAAAGTCAATGTATAACAGTTTTAGTTGTGGTTTTGTTGTTGTCTGTTTTTTGTTGCTCTAGTTGTGTTTTTGACAGTTTTATGCATATCTCTCACATTTAGTTATGCTTTTGTCTCTTTTAATCTAATTTTTCTCACTTTGGGTCACATATAGTCACTTTAAGTCATGTTTTTGTCATTGTAGGTCACGTTTTGTCACTTTTGGTCATGTTTTTGTCACTTAAGGTCACATTTTTGTCACTTTAGGTCACGCTTTAGTCACATTTAGTCACTTTTGGTCAATTTATTGTCACTAGGTCACGTTTTTGTCACTTTGTCTCATGTATTTGTCACTTTAGGTCACGTTTTTGTCACTTTAGGCCACGGTTTTGTCACTGTTGGTCATGTTTTTGTCACTTAAGGTCACATTTTTATCACTTTAAGTCACATTTTTGTCACTTTAGGTCACGCTTTAGTCACCTTTAGTCACATTTAGTCACTTTTGGTCAATTTATTGTCACTAGGTCACGTTTTTGTCACTTTGTCTCACGTTTTTGTCACTTTAGATCACATTTTTGTCACGTTTGGTCACGTATTTGTCCCTTTTGATCATGTTTTTGTCACTTTTAGTTGGGTTTTGGTCACTTTTCGTCATGTTTTTGTTGCTTATAGTCACACTTTTGTCACTTTTAGCACGTTAGCATCAGCTGTTTCCTGTTGATGGCTTTGACCCAAATCTGACATAAAGAGGGTCAAACGTGCCGTAGAGTCTTTGAAGGAAATAAAAACAGAAAAAGACAAACAGGAAGTAGTTTCCTGTTGACTGTAGCTTTAGCCACGTCTCACAGACACAAACTTGGAACGTTTTTTTTGTGAATCACTAACATCGACCTCAGGATTAAAAAGGATCATTCAGTTGCGTTTTTGTCACTTTTAGTTGTGTTTTTGTCACATTTAGACCCGTTTTTGACATTTATAGTCTCATTTATGTTGCTTTGAGTTGTGTTTTTGTCACTTTTAGTATATTTTTTCACTTTTAGTCGGGTTTTTATTGATCTTTGTCTCGTTTTCGTCATGGTTAGTCTTGGTGTTTTTGCTTTTAGTCTAATTTTTGTTGCCTTTAGTTGTGTTTTTGCCACTTTTAGTTGTGTTTTTTTTGTTTAGTCACGTGTTTGTCAAATTTAGCTTTCGTTTTTTGTTCCTCTTAGTCTTGTTTAGCCACGTTTGGTCACTATTAGCTGTGTTTTTGTAGCTTTTTAAACCCTTTTAACTTAGAACGTCTTTGTATGAATCGACCTCAGGATTAAAAATGATCATTCAGTTGTGTTTTTGTCACTTTTAGTCATGTTTTTGTCACTTTTAGTCATGTTTTTGTCACTTTTAGTCGGGTTTTTGTAACATCTAGACAAGTTTTTGACACTTTTAAACAAATTTTTGTTGGTTTTAGTCGTGTTTTTGCCACTTTTAGTAGGTTTTTTTGTTTAGTCACGTGTTTGTCAAATTTAGCTTCAGTTTTTTGTTCCTCTTAGTCTTGTTTAGCCGCGTTTGGTCACTATTAGTTGTGTTTTTGTAGCTTTTTAAACCCTTTTAGCCTCGTCTCACAGACACAAACTGAATCACTAAACGTCTTTTCGTGAATCACTGCCTCAGGAGGATTTAGATTTGATTTGAGTTGAATCATATTGAAGTGACGTCAGTAGAAGCTCCTCCGTGTCTCTGAAGCTCCTCCGTGTCTCTGAAGCTCCTCCGTGTTCCTGAAGCTCCTCCGTGTCTCTGAAGCTCCTCCGTGTTTCTGAAGCTCCTCCGTGTCTCTGAAGCTCCTCCATGTCTCTGAAGCTCCTCCATGTTTCTGAAGCTCCTCTGTGTTTCTGAAGCTCCTCCGTGTCTCTGAAGCTCCTCTGTGTTTCTGAAGCTCCTCCGTGTTTCTGAAGCTCCTCCATGTTCCTGAAGCTCCTCCGTGTTTCTGAAGCTCCTCTGTGTTTCTGAAGCTCCTCCGTGTTTCTGAAGCTCCTCCGTGTTCCTGAAGCTCCTCCGTGTCTCTGAAGCTCCTCCGTGTCTCTGAAGCTCCTCCGTGTCTCTGAAGCTCCTCCGTGTCTCTGAAGCTCCTCCATGTCTCTGAAGCTCCTCCATGTTTCTGAAGCTCCTCTGTGTTTCTGAAGCTCCTCCATGTCTCTGAAGCTCCTCCATGTCTCTGAAGCTCCTCCGTGTCTCTGAAGCTCCTCCGTGTTTCTGAAGCTCCTCCGTGTCTCTGAAGCTCCTCCGTGTTTCTGAAGCTCCTCCGTGTTCCTGAAGCTCCTCCATGTCTCTGAAGCTCCTCCATGTCTCTGAAGCTCCTCCGTGTTCCTGAAGCTCCTCCGTGTCTCTGAAGCTCCTCCATGTCTCTGAAGCTCCTCCATGTTTCTGAAGCTCCTCCGTGTCTCTGAAGCTCCTCCGTGTCTCTGAAGCTCCTCCGTGTCTCTGAAGCTCCTCCGTGTCTCTGAAGCTCCTCCGTGTCTCTGAAGCTCCTCTGTGTTTCTGAAGCTCCTCCATGTTCCTGAAGCTCCTCCATGTTTCTGAAGCTCCTCCGTGTTTCTGAAGCTCCTCCGTGTTTCTGAAGCTCCTCCGTGTCTCTGAAGCTCCTCCGTGTTTCTGAAGCTCCTCCGTGTTCCTGAAGCCCTGTCACCTTCACCAACGTTCAGTGTCTCGTGTTTTTCTTCTCGTTTCCTCAGAGTGTCCGTCCAAGCTGAAGGCTCCAGCAGAGGGCGCTGTGTCTCGCTGTCGCAGCTGCAGTGACGGAGCCCGGTACAGACCCAGGACCAGCCCCGGACTCCACAATCCCAAATCAGGTCCGGTCACAAACGCTCAAATGTTCTGCCCTGTTTTTAGTCGACCAGCAGTTTTGTTTTGTTTTGTTTATTAATTATTTTATTGAGGTAAAAAGAGGACACAGAAGAAGTGAGTGTTCTGTGGCGTTTGGGTCAGATACAAGGACACACTTCACAGTTTTGACATGTTTTAAGTCGACTAAGAGTTTGTTTAGTCGACTTCAGAGCGACGTTTTACACAGTTTTACCACAGATGCCCTCCCGCCAGGTCTTTAAAGGTGTGACTAAAGTGTGTTTGTGTTCAGTTCTGAAGCGTCCGGTGAGCGCGGAGGAGCTGCAGACGCCCGGAGGACGCTTCTGTAAGAAAACATACACGGTACGACCTCAGCCTCATTACAGCGTTATTATTCACCTGAAACACGTCGTTATTACATCGTTATTATTCACCTGAAACACGTCGTTATTACATCGTTATTATTCACCTGAAACACGTTGTTATTACATCGTTATTACATCGTTATTATTCACCTAAACACGTCGTTATTACATCGTTATTATTAACCTGAAACACGTCGTTATTACATCGTTATTATTCACCTAAACACATCGTTACTACATCGTTATTACATCGTTATTATTCACCTAAAAAACGTCGTTATTACATCGTTATTACAATCGTTATTATTCACCTAAACACATCGTTACTACATCGTTATTACATCGTTATTATTCACCTAAAAAACGTCGTTATTACATCGTTATTATTAACCTGAAACACGTCGTTATTACATCGTTATTATTCACCTAAACACATTATTACATCGTTATTACATCGTTATTATTAACCTGAAACACGTCGTTATTACATTGTTATTATTCACCTAAACATATTATTACATCGTTATTACATCGTTATTATTCACCTAAACACATTATTACATCGTTATTACATTATTATTCACCTGCAACACGTCGTTATTACTATCTATCTATATACCTGGGCTGTGTCCCACCAAAGTGGGGTAGCCTAGACTGGGCACACACCCTCACCCCCCCCAAACCCTCCTTCCGTGACCCCCCTCCCCCGTCTGCACCAGTGCCCCCTCCGCATCACCATCACAACTTTTTTCTTTTTTTTTTTTTCCTTTTTTTATGTTCACACCTCTGCCAAGGAGGCCAAGCACACACTGGCGTGCCCCCATCCATGCAATGGATTTAATCAGGCAGCCAGCGCACCCGAGTGGAAAACCCCCAGGACCTGCCCCAGGCCCCGCCCCAGGACCCGCCCCAGGTGCCACAAAGGAATGAACCGGCCAGACCCAGAGTGCAAACCGGACCACCACCAGCACCCAGGAAATTCTCCAGAGGACCCCACAGGGACAGCCGCCGCACCCAGAGAGGGACAACGAGCACCCAGACACCCCTCCCGTCCATCACCATCACCGCTGTCGCCCCACTTCAAATCCACACCAATTGCACAGATGATTTAAACATTATTATTGTTGATTTAAACATTATTATTGTTGATGATGATTTAAACATTTTTCTCCCCCCTCTCCGAACATTTTCTTTCATATCCTATGCTGCCCTATATTGTGTATAATGTGTAAGCTATAATAGTGTCTAAAAGCATTAAAAGAAGGAGGACAATTGTCCTGTAGCCTAAGTGTAGGTATTCAGCTTGCCCTAACTAAGAAATGATGCATTAAAACAATCTTAAAACATTGGGAGAGGGTCCAGGTTCAGATTATTTCCAATCATCCCACAACAACAACAGTAACAGTAATAACTAAAGGTGCACCTAGATAACGTCGCCCCCCTCCAGGCGCCCCCGTCCACCATACAAACCCCCAGAGAACCCCGGATCCAGATGGCCATCCGGACCACACCCCTAAGCACCAGCCAGCCACTCCCTTGGCACCCCGAAACCAGACCCGGCGACACCACCCAAGCCCGCCAGCAATCCCCCAAACAACCCAGCACTCAGATGGACTCACGGACCAATGCCAGCACCAACCCAACGTCCCAGGAGAGGCCACACCAAATAATATTATTTCTAAGGTTTAGCTGTGATGATGTTGGGGAAAAGGCACCTTGGTTTAAGGTTTAAGGACTGATCTAAACCACACCACACTGCACCAGGGTCAGCGGCACAGCCCAGTGTGGGCACTTCCACAGCAGGGCCTCAGCCGAAGCTGGTTTCCCCCTGCTGCTTCATACCAAGACCAGTCCTCTACCACACCCATCCATTCATTCATACACAAACTCTCTCCATCCATCCCTGTCCTGAGCAGCCTCTCTCCCTTGCACCACAGTCATCCCTCTTGCATTCAACGCTCTTCTTACACCCTCTGTCCATCCCATTCGCGGTCTTCCTCTCATTCTCACTCCACTCACATCAGATTCATGTACCTTTTTCACCAATCACTCCCTTTCCATCCTCTCCACCTGTCCAAACCATCCCATCCCATCCCATCAGCCAACTCTCACAACACACCAGTTCTCTCTCGGATGTCTTCGTTTCTCACACGATCCATGCGCGTCACACCACACATACTCCTCAGACATCTCATCTCAACTACATTCAACTTCCTCTTCTCCGCAACTTTCAAACTCCACGTTTCAGCCCCATACAACGCAGCAGGCACCACCACACCCTCATACAATCTCCGTTTCGCATCCATTCCCAGTGACCTACATTCAAACACTCTCTTCATTCCCCCCCATATCTTACGTACTTCATTCATTCTAAACTCTACCTCACCCCCCATTCCACCATCCACACCAACGTGCGACCCCAAATACTGAAAACACTCTACCTCTTCCAACAACTCTCCATTTAATGCCACATTCAACCTACGTTCATCCTTTGACCTCGTGCACCTCATCACCTTACTCTTATTCACATTTACTCTCAGCTTCCTTCTGTCACACACCCTTCCAAACTCCTCAACCAAACGTGCCAAGCTCTCCTCTGAATCAGCCACTAGTGCAGTATCATCGTCGTTATTACATCGTTATTATTCTCCTGAAACACGTCGTTATTACATTAATATTCACCTGAAACACGTCGTTATTACATCGTTATTATTTACCTGAAACACGTCGTTATTACATTAATATTCACCTGAAACACGTCGTTATTACATCGTTATTATTTACCTGAAACACGTCGTTATTACATCGTTATTATTCTCCTGAAACACGTCGTTATTACATTAATATTCACCTGAAACACGTCGTTATTACATCGTTATTATTCTCCTGAAACACGTCGTTATTACATTAATATTCACCTGAAACACATCGTTAATACATCGTTATTATTTACCTGAAACACGTCGTTATTACATTAATATTCACCTGAAACACATCGTTATTACATCGTTATTATTTACCTGAAACACGTCGTTATTACATCGTTATTATTTACCTGAAACACGTCGTTATTACATTAATATTCACCTGAAACACGTCGTTAATACATCGTTATTATTCTCCTGAAACACGTCGTTATTACATTAATATTCACCTGAAACACATCGTTAATACATCGTTATTATTCTCCTGAAACACGTCGTTATTACATTAATATTCACCTGAAACACATCGTTATTACATCGTTATTATTTACCTGAAACACGTCGTTATTACATTAATATTCACCTGAAACACATCGTTATTACATCGTTATTATTTACCTGAAACACGTCGTTATTACATTAATATTCACCTGAAACACATCGTTATTACATCGTTATTATTTACCTGAAACACGTCGTTATTACATTAATATTCACCTGAAACACATCGTTATTACATCGGAATTTACCTGAAACACGTTATTACATTTATATTCACCTGAAAGACATCGTTATTATATTTACCTGAAACACGTCGTTATTACATTAATATTCACCTGAAACACATCGTTATTACATCGTTATTATTTACCTGAAACACGTCGTTATTACATTAATATTCACCTGAAACACATCGTTATTACATCGTTATTATTTACCTGAAACACGTCGTTATTACATTAATATTCACCTGAAACACATCGTTATTACATCGTTATTATTTACCTGAAACACGTCGTTATTACATTAATATTCACCTGAAACACATCGTTATTACATCGTTATTATTTACCTGAAACACGTCGTTATTACATTAATATTCACCTGAAACACATCGTTATTACATCGTTATTATTTACCTGAAACACGTCGTTATTACATTAATATTCACCTGAAACACATCGTTATTACATCGTTATTATTTACCTGAAACACGTCGTTATTACATTAATATTCACCTGAAACACATCGTTATTACATCGTTATTATTTACCTGAAACACGTCGTTATTACATTAATATTCACCTGAAACACATCGTTATTACATCGTTATTATTTACCTGAAACACGTCGTTATTACATTAATATTCACCTGAAACACATCGTTATTACATCGTTATTATTTACCTGAAACACGTCGTTATTACATTAATATTCACCTGAAACACATCGTTATTACATCGTTATTATTTACCTGAAACACGTCGTTATTACATTAATATTCACCTGAAACACATCGTTATTACATCTTTATTATTTACCTGAAACACGTCGTTATTACATTAATATTCACCTGAAACACATCGTTATTACATCGTTATTATTTACCTGAAACACGTCGTTATTACATTAATATTCACCTGAAACACATCGTTATTATTTACCTGAAACACGTCGTTATTACATTAATATTCACCTGAAACACATCGTTATTACATCGTTATTATTTACCTGAAACACGTCGTTATTACATTAATATTCACCTGAAACACATCGTTATTACATCGTTATTATTTACCTGAAACACGCCGTTATTACATTAATATTCACCTGAAACACATCGTTATTACATCGTTATTATTTACCTGAAACACGTCGTTATTACATTAATATTCACCTGAAACACATCGTTATTACATCGTTATTATTTACCTGAAACACGTCGTTATTACATTAATATTCACCTGAAACACATCGTTATTACATCGTTATTATTATCCTGAAACACGTCGTTATTACATTAATATTCACCTGAAACACATCGTTATTACATCGTTATTATTTACCTGATTCACGTCGTTTTTACATTAATATTCACCTGAAACACATCGTTATTACATCGTTATTATTTACCTGAAACACGTCGTTATTACATTAATATTCACCTGAAACACATCGTTATTACATCGTTATTATTTACCTGAAACACGTCGTTATTACATTAATATTCACCTGAAACACATCGTTATTACATCGTTATTATTTACCTGAAACACGTCGTTATTACATTAATATTCACCTGAAACACATCGTTATTACATCGTTATTATTTACCTGAAACACGTCGTTATTACATTAATATTCACCTGAAACACATCGTTATTACATCGTTATTATTTACCTGAAACACGTCGTTATTACATTAATATTCACCTGAAACACATCGTTATTACATCGTTATTATTTACCTGAAACACGTCGTTATTACATTAATATTCACCTGAAACACATCGTTATTACATCGTTATTATTTACCTGAAACACGTCGTTATTACATTAATATTCACCTGAAACACGTCGTTATTACATCGCTTATTATTTACCTGAAACACGTCGTTATTACATTAATATTCACCTGAAACACATCGTTATTACATCGTTATTATTTACCTGAAACACGCCGTTATTACATTAATATTCACCTGAAACACGCCGTTATTACATCGTTATTATTTACCTGAAACACGCCGTTATTACATTAATATTCACCTGAAACACATCGTTATTACATCGTTATTATTTACCTGAAACACGTCGTTATTACATTAATATTCACCTGAAACACATCGTTATTACATCGTTATTATTTACCTGAAACACGTCGTTATTACATTAATATTCACCTGAAACACGTCGTTATTACATCGTTATTATTTACCTGAAACATGTCGTTATTACATTAATAAACACCTGAAACACATCGTTATTACATCAAGTTATTATTTACCTGAAACACGTCGTTATTACATTAATATTCACCTGAAACACATCGTTAATACATCGTTATTATTCTCCTGAAACACGTCGTTATTACATTAATATTCACCTGAAACACATCGTTATTACATCGTTATTATTTACCTGAAACACGTCGTTATTACATTAATATTCACCTGAAACACATCGTTATTACATCGTTATTATTTACCTGAAACACGCGTCGCTATTACATTAATATTCACCTGAAACACATCGTTATTACATCGTTATTATTTACCTGAAACACGTCGTTATTACATTAATATTCACCTGAAACACATCGTTATTACATCGTTATTATTTACCTGAAACACGACGTTATTACATTAATATTCACCTGAAACACATCGTTATTACATCGTTATTATTTACCTGAAACACGTCGTTATTACATTAATATTCACCTGAAACACATCGTTATTACATCGTTATTATTTACCTGAAACACGTCGTTATTACATTAATATTCACCTGAAACACATCGTTATTACATCGTTATTATTTACCTGAAACACGTCGTTATTACATTAATATTCACCTGAAACACATCGTTAATACATCGTTATTATTCTCCTGAAACACGTCGTTATTACATTAATATTCACCTGAAACACATCGTTATTACATCGTTATTATTTACCTGAAACACGTCGTTATTACATTAATATTCACCTGAAACACATCGTTATTACATCGTTATTATTCTCCTGAAACACGTCGTTATTACATTAATATTCACCTGAAACACATCGTTATTACATCGTTATTATTCTCCTGAAACACATGGTTATGCTTTTAGTCTCGTTTTGTTGTTTCTAGTTGCGGTTTTGTTGCTTTAAGTCAAATTTTTGTCACTTTTACGTGTTTTTTTGTTTTATTTTGCTGCGTTTTTGGCAATTTCAGTCACATCTTTGTTGCTTTTAGTCTCATTTTTGTTTCTAGTTCCACTTTTGTCTCTTTTAGTCTTGTTTTTGTTGTTTCTAGTTCCACTTTTGTCTCTTTTATTCTGTTTCCGTTTCATAAACTCCTGATGTCTCTTCCGTCTCTCGTCTCAGGTCGTTGGAGACGCCGTGGGCTGGGGCTTCGTGGTCCGAGGGTCCAGACCTTGTTACATTCAGGCCGTGGAACCGAGCGGACCAGCAGCAGCCGCCGGGATCAGGGTGAGACCAGGACCGGGACTGGACCGGGACTGGGACTGGGACTGGGACAGGGACTGGACCAGGACTGGACCGGGACGAGACCAGGACGAGACCAGGACAGGGACAGGACTGGACCGGGACTGGGACTGGGACAGGGACAGGGACTGGACCAGGACTGGACCGGGACGAGACCAGGACGAGACCAGGGACGAGACCAGGACTGAACCAGGACCAGCAGCAGCCGCCGGGATCAGGGTGAGACCCGGACTGGGACTGGACCGGGACTGGACCGGGACTGGGACTGGACCGGGACTGGACCGGGACTGGGACTGGGACAGGGACCGAGACCAGGACGAGACCAGGACGAGACCAGGACGAAACCAGGACTGAACCAGGACTGGACCAGGACAGGGACAGGACTGGACCGGGACGAGACCAGGACGAGACCAGGACCGGACCAGGACCGGACCAGGACCGGACCAGGACGGGACCAGGACCGAGACCAGGACCAGACCAGGACTGAACCAGGGCCGGCTGCTGCGGCCGGGATCAGGGTGAGACCAGGACCGGGACTGGACCGGGACTGGACCGGGACGAGACCAGGACCGGGACTGGACCAGGACTGGGCCAGGACTGGACCAGGACGAGACCAGGACGGGACCAGGACCAGGCCAGACCAGACCAGGACGAGACCAGGGGACCAGGCCAGATCCAGGTGAGACCAGGACCAGACTGTACCAGAGACTGTACAGGACTGGACCGGGACGAGACCAGGACCGGGACTGGACCAGGACGAGGCCAGGACGGGACCAGGACCAGACCAGGACTGAACCAGGGCCGGCTGCTGCGGCCGGGATCAGGGTGAGACCAGGACCGGGACTGGACCGGGACTGGGACTGGGACTGGACCGGGACTGGACCGGGACTGGGATTGGACCAGGACTGTACCAGGACGAGACCAGGACGGGACCAGGGACGAGACCAGGACCAGACCAGGACTGTACCAGGACTGTACCAGGACTGGACCAGGACTGGACCAGGACAAGGACTAGACTGGGACTGGACCAGGACTGGACCAGGGCCTGCTGCAGATCAGGGTGAGACCGGGCCTGGCCCAGTGTCTCCATGGTGATGTCTCCTTGGTGATGTCTCCTTGGTGATGTCTCCTTGGTGATGTCTCCATGGTGATGTCTCCATGGTGATGTCTCCATGGTGATGTCTCCATGGTGACGCCCCTGAATGTCCCACAGTGTCTTTGTGTCTTTGTGTCTCAGGTTTGTCAGTTCGTCGTCGCCGTGAACGGCCTGAACGTCCTGGACTCGGACTTTCGCTCCGTGAGTCACCTGATCCTGACCGGACCCAAGACCGTGGTCCTGGAGGTCCTGGAGGAGACCCGGGACTAGACCAGGACCAAACCAGGTCCTGGAGGAGAACCGGGACTAGACCAGGACCAAACCAGGTCCTGGAGGAGACCAGGACCAAACCAGGTCCTGGAGGAGAACCGGGACTAGACCAGGACCAAACCAGGTCCTGGAGGAGAACCGGGACTAGACCAGGACCAAACCAGGACTAGACCAGGACCAAACCAGGTCCTGGAGGAGAACCGGGACTAGACCAGGACCAAACCAGGTCCTGGAGGAGACCCGGGACTAGACCAGGACCAAACCAGGTCCTGGAGGAGAACCGGGACTAGACCAGGACCAAACCAGGTCCTGGAGGAGAACCGGGACTAGACCAGGACCAAACCAGGTCCTGGAGGAGAACCGGGACTAGACCAGGACCAAACCAGGTCCTGGAGGAGAACCGGGACTAGACCAGGACCAAACCAGGTCCTGGAGGAGAACCGGGACTAAACCAGGACTAAACCAGGTCTAAACCAGGACTAAACCAGGACTAAACCAGGTCTAAACCAGGTCTAAACCAGGGCTAAAGCAGGACTAAACCAGGACTAAACCAGGTCTAAACCAGGACTAAACCAGGACTAAACCAGGACTAAACCAGATCTAAAGCAGGACTAAACCAGGTCTAAACCAGGGCTAAACCAGGACTAAACCAGGTCTAAAGCAGGACTAAACCAGGACTAAACCAGATCTAAAGCAGGACTAAACCAGGACTAAACCAGGTCTAAAGCAGGACTAAACCAGGACTAAACCAGGTCTAAACCAGGACTAAAGCAGGGTTATAATATAAATTACGTTCTTGATGTAATTTATTTTTCCAGTTTTATTTAATTTCATCAACACAAATTATAATATTTCAGAACCCTAATTTAAATATGAAATGTATTTATTTTTTTCATTTTCTTTAACTCTTTGTGGTTCTTGTCCTGCTCACGTTTGGCCCACAGCTCCCTCTTGTGGCCGAGCCCAGTATGACATTCTGCTTCAGCTTTTTCCAACATTTTATTAAATATTTCAGATTAATTTGAATGTTTTTGTTTTATCTTAAATGTATTTTTCTATTGATTAAACACTGATTGTTGTTCAATTAAATGTTAAATTATTTGTCATGTGTGAACGTTGAAGCTGATTCTGTTCAAAATGATGAAGGAAAAACTAAATAAATCGATATATTTTAATTAAATCTGTTTCATAGTCATTTGTTATGATCAAGAGTCCCTTTAGGTCCAGATTGTTAAATAAGTTTTATTCATATTTTTGTTGATTTTGGTTGCGTTTTGTCACTTTTAGTCGTGTTTTTGTTGCTTTTGGTTGTGTCTTGTCACTTTTTGTCACTTTTAGTCGTGTTTTTGTTGCTTTTGGTTGCGTTTTGTCACTTTTAGTCACGTTTTTGTTGCTTTTGGTTGCGTTTTGTCACTTTTAGTCGTGTTTTCGTTGCTTTTGGTTGCGTCTCGTCACTTTTAGTCGTGTTTTTGTTGCTTTTGATTGAGTTTTGTCACTTTTAGTCGTGTTTTTGTTGCTTTTGATTGAGTTTTGTCACTTTTAGTCGTGTTTTCGTTGCTTTTGGTTGTGTCTTGTCACTTTTTGTCCCTTTTAGTCGTGTTTTTGTTGCTTTTGGTTGTGTCTTGTCACTTTTTGTCCCTTTTAGTCGTGTTTTTGTTGCTTTTGGTTGTGTCTTGTCACTTTTAGTCGTGTTTTTGTTGCTTTTGATTGAGTTTTGTCACTTTTAGTCGTGTTTTTGTTGCTTTTGGTTGCGTTTTGTCACTTTTAGTCACGTTTTTGTTGCTTTTGGTTGTGTCTTGTCACTTTTTGTCCCTTTTAGTCGTGTTTTTGTTGCTTTTGGTTGTGTCTTGTCACTTTTAGTCGTGTTTTTGTTGCTTTTGGATGTGTCTTGTCACGTTTTGTCACTTTTAGTCGTGTTTTTGTTGCTTTTGGTTGTGTCTTGTCACTTTTAGTCGTGTTTTTGTTGCTTTTGGTTGTGTCTTGTCACGTTTTGTCACTTTTAGTCGTGTTTTTGTTGCTTTTGGTTGTGTCTTGTCACTTTTTGTCCCTTTTAGTCGTGTTTTTGTTGCTTTTGGTTGTGTCTTGTCACTTTTAGTCGTGTTTTTGTTGCTTTTGGTTGTGTCTTGTCACGTTTTGTCACTTTTAGTCGTGTTTTTGTTGCTTTTGGTTGTGTCTTGTCACGTTTTGTCACTTTTAGTCGTGTTTTTGTTGCTTTTGGTTGTGTCTTGTCTCTTTTTGTCTCTTTTAGTCGTGTTTTTGTTGCTTTTCGTTGTGTCTTGTCACTTTTAGTCGTGTTTTTGTTGCTTTTGGTTGTGTCTTGTCACTTTTAGTCGTGGTTTTGTTGGTTTTGGTTGTGTCTTGTCACTTTTAGTCGTGATTTTGTTGCTTTTGGTCACGTTTTACTGATTGTGGTCATGTTTTTGTCACGTTTTTATCTCTATTACTCACGTTGTTGTCATTTTTAGTTGCATTTTTGTTGCTTTTAGTCATTTTTTGTCACTTCTAATTAAGTTTTTAATCACGCCATGTTTTATTTTTTTTACAGTCATGTATTTGTCACGTTTATTCAAGTGTTTGTCTTTTATAGTCACGTTTTAGTCACTTTTAATCACCTTTTAGTGGATTATAGATGTGTCTTTGTCACGTTTAGTCTGGTTTTGATCACTTTTAGTTGAATTTTTGTCACGTTTTATCGCATTTTTGTCAATTTTGTCACAATTTTATCACTTTTCGGTGCATTTTTGTCAGTTTTGGTCGTGTTTTAGCCGCTCTTAATCACTTTCAGTCACTTTATTGTCGATTATAGACACACTTTTGTCACTTTTAGTCCAGCTTTGATCACTTTTAGTTACGTTTTTGTTGCTTCTTTGAGAACAGCAGCTTTTACGCAGAATCAAACTGGAAATTTAACACTTTGAACAAACCAAAACGTAACACCAGAGTCTGATTTTAATGTTTTTGTCACATTTAATCTAGTTTTTGTCACTTCTTGTTACATTTTATGGTTTTAGTTGCATTTTAGTCACTTATAATCACTTTCAGTCACTTTATTGTTGATTATAGACACTCTTGTCACCTTTAGTCAGGTTTTTGTGTTTTTTTGTCGCGTTTGTCAATTTTAGTCACATTTTTGTCACGTTTTTGTTTTTTATAGTCGCGCTTTAGTCGCTTTTAATCACTTTATAGTCGATTATAGACGCGTTTTTGTCACTTTTCTGTCTAGTTTTTATCACTTTTAGTTGAGTTTTTTGTTGTTTTTGTCAATTTTGGTCAATTGTTTGTCAATTTTGGTCACATTTCTGTCACTTTTCGGTGCATTTTTGACGGTTTTGGTCGTGTTTTGATCGCTTTAGTTTTTTGTCAATTTTGGTACATTTTTGGTAATTTTTGGTCACATTTCTGTCACTTTCGGTGCATTTTTGTTGGTTTAGGTCACGTTTTAATCACTTTTAATCACCTTCAGTCACTTTAAAGTAAACTAAAAGTGATCAAAACTAGACTTTTAGTTACGTTTTTGTTGCTTCTTTGAGAACGGCAGAATCAAACCGGACATTTGAGGCTCCCACTTTGAACAAACCAAACGTAACACCAGAGTCTGATTTTAATTGCAGATTTGTGAAGCCCTGAACCTTTGGAGCGTCAGAGATCATGGACGTGTGTGATTATCTCTGCTGGAATTTAGACACGTTTATAGTGACGTTTTTGTTACTTCAGTCGTGTTTTTATCATTATTAGTCACGTTTTTGTCACATTTAATCTAGTTTTTGTCACTTCTTGTTGCATTTTATGTTGTGTTTTAGTTGCGTTTTAGTCACTTTTAATCACTTTGAGTCACTTTATTGTCGATTATATACACGGTTTTGTCACTTTTAGTCTAGTTGTTGTGGCTTTTTGTCGCGTTTGTCAATTTTAGTCACATTTGTGTCACTTTTATTCACTTTATAGTTGATTATAGACGCGTTTTTGTCACTTTTAATGTGGTTTTGATCACTTTTAGTTGAGTTTTTTGTCGTTTTTGTCAATTTTGATCAATTTTGGTCACATTTCTGTCACTTTTCTGTGCATTTTTGTCGGTTTTGGTCATGTTTATTACGATTACAATTATAGATGCACTTTTGTCACTTTTAGTCTAGTTTTGATCACTTTTAGTAGCTTTTTTGTCACGTTTAATCAAATTTTTGTCAATTTTTTCACATTTCTGTCACTTTTCGGTGCATTTTTGTTGGTTTTGGTCGCGTTTTAGTCACTTTTAGTCAGGTTTTTGTGGCTTTTTGTCATGTTTATGTCAATTTTAGATGCACTTTTGTCACTTTTAGTCTAGTTTTGATCACTTATTAGTAGCTTTTTTGTCACGTTTAATCAAATTTTTGTCAATTTTTTCACATTTCTGTCACTTTTCGTTGCGTCCTCTTAGTTGAGTTTTTGTCATGTTTAATCACATTTTTGTCAATTTTGGTCACATTTCTGTCACTTTTCGGTGCATTTTTGTCAGTTTTGGTCGTGTTTTGCCGCTCTTAATCACTTTCAGTCACTTTGTTATTGATTATAAACACACTTTTGTCAATTTTTGTTACTTTTTGTCACTTCTTGTTGCATTTTATGGTTTTAGTCGCATTTTAGCTGCGTTTTAGTCACTTATAATCACTTTCAGTCACTTTATTGTCGATTATAGACACGCTTTTGTCACTTTTAGTCCAGTTTTGATCCCTTTTCACTTCTTGTTGCATTTTATGTTGTGTTTTAGTTGCGTTTTAGTCACTTTTAATCACTTTGAGTCACTTTTTTTGTTTTGTCACTTTTAGTCTAGTTGTTGTGGCTTTTTGTCGCGTTTGTGGCGTTTTAGTCACTTTTAGTCAGGTTTTTGTGGCTTTTTGTCATGTTTATGTCAATTTTGGTCACATTTTTGTTACGTTTTTGTCTTTTATAGTCACGTTTTAGTCGCTTTTAATCACTTTATAGTTGATTATAGACGTGTTTTTGTCATTTTTAGTCTGCTTTTGATCACTTTTAGTTGAGTCTTTGTCACGTTTAATCACATTTTTGTTAATTTTGGTCACATTTCTGTCACTTTTCGGTGCATTTTTGACGGTTTTGGTTGTGTTTTGCCGCTCTTAATCACTTTCAGTCACTTTGTTGTTGATTATAAACACACTTTTGTCAATCTTTGTTACTTTTTGTCACTTGTTGCATTTTATGGTTTTAGTCGCGTTTTAGCAGCGTTTTAGTTGTGTATTAGTTGCGTTTTAGTCACTTATAATCACATTCAGTAACTTTATTGTCGATTATAGACGCACTTTTGTCACTTTTAGTCTAATTTTGATCACTTTTAGTTGCGTTTTTTTCACGTTTAATCACGTTTTTGTTAATTTTGGTCACATTTTTGTCACATTTCTGTGCATTTTTGTTGGTTTAGGTCACGTTTTAATCGCTCTTAATCACTTTCAGTCACTTTATAGTTGATTATAGACGCACTTTTGTCACTTTTAGTCCAGTTTTGATCACTTTTAGCTGAGTTTTTTGTCAATTTTGGTAACATTTTTAGTTACATTTTTGTTGCTTCTTTGAGAACAG
Organism: Rhinogobius similis; assembly: GCA_019453435.1. Taxonomy (NCBI): domain Eukaryota; kingdom Metazoa; phylum Chordata; class Actinopteri; order Gobiiformes; family Gobiidae; genus Rhinogobius; species Rhinogobius similis. The sequence goes on along the minus strand of CM033620.1, from coordinate 5,931,152 downwards.
CAGAATCAAACCGGACATTTGAGGCTCCCACTTTGAACAAACCAAAGGTAACACCAGAGTCTGATTTTAATTGCAGATTTGTGAAGCCCTGAACCTTTGGAGCGTCAGAGATCATGGACGTGTGTGATTATCTCGGCTGAATAAACCCCAGCCCTGGAATGAGAGACTGGAGGCCTGAGACAAGTCCAGGCCACAGACTCTTCATCCTCGGTGAAGGTGAAGAGTTCAGGCCCGAGAGCAGACTTTCACAATAAAAGCACAGACGACGCCTAAAGTCTAAGTAAGTCAGCAACAAAAACCCAAAAATATTCTTTTCGTTTTTGTCACTTTTAATCCAGTTTTTGACACTTTATTGTCGATTATAGATGCATTTTTGTCACTTTTAGTCAAGGTTTAATCGCTTTAAGTTGCGTTTTTGTCATTATTAGCCGTATTTTTGTTGCTTTTGGTCGCTTTTTTCTTGCTTCTTTCTCAATTTTAATGTTTTTTTTTTACAAATTTGATTATTACAAAGGATGGATAAAACAAAAAACCCAAAACATTTTGCTGCATCAGAAATGTATTTGAGTTTGGTCACTTTTAATCCAGTTTTTAACACTTTATTGTCGATTATAGACATATTTTTGCCTAGTTTTACTCACTTTTAGTTGCATTTTTGTCATTATTAGCTGCATTTTTGCATTTTTGTTGCTTTTGGTCGCTTTTTTCTTGCTTCTTTCTCAATTTTAATGTTTTTTTTTTGTAGAAAGGGTTTCAGAGGTTGTCATCCGGACGCTGTTTAAAGATCGAGACGTTTCGACTTTTATCCCAAAGTCATTGTCAATTTTTTTTTACAAATTTGATTATTACAAAGGATGGATAAAACAAAAAACCCAAAACATTTTGCAGCATCAGAAATGTATTTGAGTTTTTGTCACTTTATAGATGCATTTTTATCACTTTTAGTCTTGGTTTAATCGCTTTAAGTTGCGTTTTTGTCATTATTAGCCGTATTTTGGTAGCTTTTTTCTTGCTTTTAGTTGTGTTTTTGTCGTGTTTAATCATGTCTTTATCAATTTTAATCATGTTTTTTACAAATTTGAATTTCCAGAAATGTCAGGTTGTTTAATTTTTTATTACAAAGGATGGAAAAAACAAAAAACCCAAAACATTTTGCTGCATCAGAAATGTATTTGAGTTTGGTCACTTTTAATCCAGTTTTTGACACTTTATAGGTGCATTTTTGTCACTTTTAGTCTAGGTTTATTTCCTTTTAGTTGTGTTTTTGTCATGTTTAATCATGTCTTCCTCAATTTTAATCATGTTTTTTACAAATTTGAATTTCCAGAAATGTCAGTTAGTTTATATTTTTATTACGATAAGATAATAAGATGACAAAGAAAAAACTCAAACATTTTCTAGCGTCAGAATTGTATTTGAGCTTCAATAAAAAGTAATTTATGGTACAGTATCTAATATGTCTCCAGATAAAATAAAAACTATTGTGGACTCAACTGGTTTTGTCACTTTTAGCTCTGTTTTTGTCACTTTTAAATCAAGTTTTTGTCTCTATTTGTCACTTTTTGTTGCTTTTGTTTGTGTTCTGTCACTTTCAGACGTGTTTTTGTTGCTCTCTGTTCTGTTTTTGTCACTTTTTTAATCACGTTTTTGTCTCTATTAGTCACGCTTTTGTGGTTTGCAATAATTTTTCATTTTATCTAAACATATATTAGATCCTGTGCCATAAAATACTAAAATACTTTTTTTTTTTAAAGAAAATCAAACTAACTGACCTTTCTACTCTGGAAATCCAAACGTGTTGCTTTTTTCCAACACAAACACTTCAAACCATAGAATTTAGATCTAATGTGAGAGAATCATAAAAAAATTTCAAACAATTAATTTTGCCTCTAGTCGCCTCCTTCTGGAATTTTTATTACGTCACATTTTAAAGGTTCTATAACAGAAATAATAAAGAAAATATAGCCGCAAGCGGCAATGATCGGCCCTCGCCCGCGCCACGCCGCCGCCCCGCAACGCCAGAGGGGGGCGCTTACGCGCCCCAATTTCCCTCCTCATAAAATACCTGCCGCCGAATCCGTGGCGCTACCGCGCCTCCTACTGCTCATATTTCACTGAAAATGTGTAAAAATTGGTCAAAGTTTGCGGCTGCGCCGCACAAAGACTGTAATACTTATCCATAAAATGTGGATAACTTTTGGGGCCCCACTCCTCAAGATGATTGTCACCAAGTTTGAGGTTGGTCGGGCTTACGCCCGAGGAGGAGTGCGATAAAGTACAAAGTTTAATTTGAGCGATTTGGAGATTTTCCCATAGGAATAACATGGGTTTTTTCTGTCTACTCAAAAATGTTGGCAAAATTTGGGGCTTCGCCACACGGAGACCGTAATACTTATCCCAACAATTTGGATAACTTTTAGTGCCCCACTCCTCCGGAAGATGTTCACCAAATTTCAGGTTGGTCGGGCTTACGCCCGAGGAGGAGTTGGTTAAAATGCGTAGTAAAAAAATATCCAAATTTGAGACATTTTTCGATTTTCCAAAAGGAATAACATGGGATGTTTTGGTCAGTGGTACGGCTTCGCCGTACAAAATATGACATGGGTCTAATTGGCTTTTTTGATCGGTAGGCCAAAATGGAATTTTGTGCAAAATTTCAAAAAATTCTAAAAAACTAAATTTTTTGCTCCCCATATAAAAGTTTGCTTTAATCTGAAGGGGGCGCTAACGCGCGGAATTTAATTCTTTCACCTCTAGTAGATTTCAGGCAGGGAGTTTAACAACTGATTCAAATTTGATGCAATTCGGACTTTATAAGTGGAAATGGGAGCAAAATTAAAAATTTGAAAATTTCAGGAATTCTGGGCAAATTTTGAGGCTTTGCCGCACAGAGACCGTAAAACGTAGGTTCCTGATTTGGATAAATTTTAATGCCACACTCCTCAACTTCATTTTCACCAAATTTCAGCTCGTTCGGGCAAACGCCCTAGGAGGAGTTCGTAAAGTACGGTTTTAAAAACGCTGAATCAGGTTTAGCGAATTTTGATCCAATATGGCCGACAATTGGTTGGGCGGACGGCGTTGCCGTAATTATATTTTTTGCTTCTCTTGTCACTATCTACCTCTCTGCCAAATTTTATGATTCTACGATAAAAAAAAAATTGGGCACTTTCCTATCCCGTAATGCATTTTTTGTACACTTGGGGGCGCTAACGCGCCATATTTTTGAATTTCTGAAATCGGAAATAGCCAGAATGTAGAGAGGCACAATTTTTAGAGGTGTGCAAATTTTCCTGAGACTTTGTCAATGTTCACTGGGTGAAAAATAGGGGGGTTGGTCCCAAGAAGAAGAAAGAAGAAAGCAGAAGAATAATATTCCGATGCGAAAACAATGTTTCCCCTTTTTTTTAGTTCACAAACTATACATTTTCGGAAAGCGCACGCGCTTTCCTACGTTTTGGTATGAGTCCCTGGTCACTGGCGGACACTTTCGAGATTTTTCAGTGGGCTCCGCCCACTTTCTGTTATTGGCCCTATTTACAATAGTAATGTTCAATTTTTACATTACATTGTTATATGCACGGAACGTGCATGAGTTGGGGAACGCATTACTGGGCGACTCAGCGCACACGAGCGCTTTACGTGGGGATGACGGCCGCGAAGCGCTCGTTTAGTGCGCACTTTGTGCGCACTTTCGCACGGGCTTCGCCCGTTTACAACGATAATGTTCAATTTTCCCACTACTAATTGGTATGCACGGAACGTGCATGAGTTGGGGAAAGCGTTAGTGAGTGTTTGGAAGCGGGCGAGCGCCAAGGCTGATGTCGCGGCGCACTCGTAAGATTTTCGCAGTCGCCGTTTCGCGACGGCACTGCGAAACTAATAGGCCTCTCGCCAGCTTGTGGTGCTCGGGCCTAATAATGTAAAATACAATAATACATTTGTTTAATAAAGGCTCTGTTTCACTCACGTGTGTCTGAGTGCTTTTTATTTTACAAAATCATCTACATTTTTCATATTTTGTGATTATTCTGAGGTTAATTTACATCGTGTTCCTTCATTCCGGAATTTAAAACGTTTTTCTTCACAAACTTTTAAAGGATCTGTATCTTTTGCGTTTTAAAACTCACCTTTAAACACGAAGCTCGACCGAAAACTCCAGATATTTCCCCAAACGCTCGTCTGTTTTCCCGCGCCTGAGCCTCGCGCGCTCTTATTGTGACGGCGCGGACCGGAAGTGGCCGTGTGCGCTCGCGCCGCTTGCCTCCCGCTCTCGTGGAGGAGCGCCGTTCGGGCTCGCGCGGCTCCACACTCGCCTCGCGCTCGTGCACCGCCGCTCACCTGCCGGAGCTCGCGACACTTCCACCCGCGCGGGGACATCACGAGGACCGGGACACGTGCGTGCGACGGACAGGTACGTGCGCGCGCCGCCGTTAACACCTGCACGAGACACGCACCTGCCGTTTTTACCGCGAGTTTTACGCGAACAACCGACAAACGGCGGATTTTTTCTTTTAACGTTTCTCACTTTTTCGCGCTCTTTGGACGAACGCAGCGACGTAACGGTAAAAAACAACTTCTAAATCAAGTTTCCAGGCGTGAAATTGAGAAAATCCTTAAAATAATAATATTTTTTTACTTTTTTCATTTGCTGCGCAGTTTTTCCCGCGGCTTTTGGCTCGAGTTATTTTTGTGGCCCATAAAACTGTCACTCATTAAAATTACATTCTTGCAGTGAACAAATTATAGTTATCTTTCACGTTTATGTTTCTGAAATTGTAATAAAAGTATTTGAGCCGTCTTTAAAACGGCAATATTAGCGACAAAATACAACTTAATGTTTTAAATGTCACGAAAAACGCAATCTGTTTAAGTTTTCCTGTAACTTTTTGTATATTTTTTCAGCGCTTACTGCTTTTTAGTACAAACTAATTTTATTTATACAAACGTTTTGTTGTTCGGCAAAATCCAGGTGGTAAAAATGTACTAAAATAAGAGTTCTGTTACGTCAAAATGATACGTCACTCAAGTAGAATTTGTCCAAGAAATGATTAAAGTAAAAGAAAAAACTATTATTTTTGGAAACTTCTACTAAAATAAGAGTCATAAAGTTTATATTTGGGAGGAAAAAATCTTAAATAAGTCACAAAATTCAATAGTTTCAAAGAAGAGACACAAAAATTAGACAAATCAAGGCGCAAGAAACACTTTTACCTATACATTACATTACAGCTAATTAAATTAATCAATTAAACGCAACTAATAGCAATTGTTGAAATAACCGTCAACTCTTTTTTGTACATTTTAGTCACATTTTTGTCGCGTTTAGTCACTTTAATGTCACTTTTAGTCACATTTTTGTCGCGTTTAGTCACTTTAATGTCACTTTTAGTCTCGTTTTTGTCCATTTTAGTCACATTTTTGTCGTGGCTAGTCACTTTAATGTCACTTTAGTCACATTCTTGTCGTGGTTAGTCCCTTTAATGTCACTTTTAGTCACATTTTTGTCGTGGTTAGTCACTTTAATGTCACTTTAGTCACATTTTTGTCGTGGTTAGTCCCTTTAATATCACTTTTAGTCGCGTTTTTGTCCATTTTAGTCACATTTTTGTCGTGGTTAGTCACTTTAATGTCACTTTTAGTCACATTTTTGTCGTGCTTAGTCCCTTTAATGTCACTTTTAGTCACATTTTTTGTCACGCTTAGTCACTTTAATGTCACTTTTAGTCTCGTTTTTGTCCATTTTAGTCACATTTTTGTCGTGGTTAGTCACTTTAATGTCACTTTTATTCTCGTTTTTGTCCATTTTAGTCACATTTTTGTAGCGTTTAGTCACTTTAATGTCACTTTTAGTCTCGTTTTTGTCCATTTTAGTCACATTTTTGTCGTAGTTAGTCCCTTTAATGTCACTTTTAGTCGCGTTTTTGTCACTTTTAGTCTAATTTTTGTCGCGCAACTAATAGCAATTGTTGAAATAACCGTCAACTCTCTTTTGTGTTGAATAATCTATAACTGCTCTGTACATTTATTAAAAGTCACTGTCTCTGTCAAATAAATGCATTAAATAAAAAAATAAAGGGTTCAAAACGTGTCTCGAGCTGAAAAAAGCGCTTTTTTAACTTTAGATTGAGCCGTAATTGCGTAAAAACGACACCAGAATGTCGTAACTTGGTGTAAAAATCTCTTTTCGCGATCCAAAACAATAAAAATATATAATTATAGCTGCAGGAGGAGCAAAAGTGTCTGAAAAAAAGTGACTCCGTTGTTTGTGGACAATAAAACTGTCACTCACTGGAATGACATTCTTGACTCGGAACAAATTATAGTGATTTTACTTTATGCACTTAAGTTGTTAACTGTAAAATCAGAGGCGGAGGAAGAACTCAATTCTGTTTTTTAAGTAAAAGTGCAAACACAGAGGCAAAAAAAGAAGTAAAAGTGTCACAAAATTTAAAAAAAAGTCAATGTTTTGCAGATTTTTGACTTTTAAATGAGTGAAATGTGGTGATTTTGATGAAGAATTGTCCTGATTTTTTATTCAGTTCTCAGTGTTTTTTGAATTTGAACAATAGGTAAAAACTAATATCATAATAATAATAATAATAATAAAAAAAAAAAAAAAAACGACAAATTACAAACGTTTTAAGAGAATGTCGATGGGTGAAGTCTTTCAGATTTGTCAATTTTCAATTCTGTTTTTTACGCATTTTATTTTCTCTGCGTTTTCAAGTTTTGTTTAGAGCTGCACGATTTGGTAAAAAATATCGAATTAAGATTTTTCTGACCAGTTTTGCGATAGATTTGTGATTTATGTTTTAATAATGTGATTCTGTTCAAACGTTTTAAACACGACCAGGAGAAATGACAAAAAGGTGAACGTGAACTGACAAATAAATAAAAGAATCACGTGTTTTTGAACATCTTTGTCGCTTTTTGTCGCATTTTTGTCAGTTTTACTCTCGGCTTTGTAACTGTAAGTCTAGTTTTTGTTACTTTTAGTTGTGCTTTTGTTGCTTAGTTGTGTTTTTTGTCACTTTTAGTCGCTTTTTTGTCACTTTTAGTCATGTTTTTTGTCACTTTTAGTCTAATTTTTGTTGCTTTTAGTCACATTTTTGTCACTTTTAGTCGTGTTTTTTGTCACTTTTAGTCTTATTTTTGTTGCTTTTAGTCATGTTTTTGTCACTTTTAGTCATGTTTTTGTCTCTTAGTCTTGTTTTTGTTGTTTTTAGTCACGTTCTTGTCACTTTTAGTTCAATTTTGTCACTTTTAGTCCTGTTTTTGTCACTTTTAGTCATGTTTTTTGTCACTTTTAGTCATGTTTTTTGTCACTTTTAGTCATGTTTTTGTCTCTTTTAGTCTTGTTTTTGTTGTTTTTAGTCACGTTCTTGTCACTTTTAGTCCAGTTTTGTCACTTATCAGTTATGAGTTAATCAATTCCTCTATGTTTTTAGACTTTTTGTAATGTTTTTATTTTTATTTTTGTCTGTTGTAGTCACGTTTTTATCACTTTTACTCTCAACTTTGTCACTTTTAGTCATGTTTCTGTCACTTTTAGTTGCGTTTTTGTTTCTTTTTAGTCACGTTTTAGTCACTTTTAGTCGTGTTTTTGTCACTTTTAGTCACGTCTTTGTCACTTTTAGTCATGTTTTTGTCACTTTTAGTCGTGTTTTTTGTCACTTTTAGTCATGTTTTTGTCACTTTTAGTCATGTTTTTTGTCACTTTTAGTCCAGTTTTGTCACTTTTAGTCCAGTTTTGTCACTTTTAGTTGCGTTTTTGTTTATTTTTAGTCATGTTTTAGTCACATTTAGTCTAGTTTTTGTCACTTATCAGTCAGAGTTAATCAATTCCTCTATGTTTTTAGACTTTTTGTCATGTTTTTTTGTATTTTTGTCTGTTGTAGTCATGTTTTTATCACTTTTACTCTCAACTTTGTCACTTTTAGTCTAGTTTTCGTCACTTTTAGTCTCACTTTTACCATCGAGTGTCAGTATTTAACTTCAGTTGGAGTTTAAAGTTCACTTGTTCCTGTAGAATTCACTGTGGCACTTGGTCAAACTAAACATTTCATGTCAAACTGTCGTGTCCCTTTATTGTCCAGAACAATGTTAGGTTTAACAAATGTTAGCATGCAGGCTAATCTGCGCTAATCGCTAACAGCAACAATCTGAACACTTGTGCGGGTGTAATGTTTCTAACTCCGCTCTGGTGTTACTCTCGTGTGACCGGGATGTTCAACGTCAGTGATATTCTGAGGCTAACGCTAATTCTGAGGCTAACGCTAACTCTCCCATTGAAAATTAGTGCTTACTCATGTTATTGACTTCACATTTATTTATTTTTAATACTATTTATGTGATTTTAAGATGGATTGTTGCTGTTTACTAGAACTTTTGGAACCTTGTGTTGCAAAAATGTGCTACAAATAAAGTTGGATTGGAACGGTACCGAGCTAATGGAACGCCATGTCACTTTTGGTCATATTCTGTCACTTCTAGATGTGTTTTTGTCACCTTTACTGGCTTTTTGTCACTTTTAGTTGTGCTTTTGTTGCTTAGTCGTGTTTTTTGTCGCTTTTAGTCATGTTTTAGTCACTTTTAGTCTTATTTTTGTTGCTTTTAGTCGTGTTTTTGTCTCTTTTGGCCTTGTTTTTGTTGTTTTTAGTCACGTTCTTGTCACTTTTAGTCCAGTTTTGTCACTTTTAGTCTGGTTTTGTCACTTTTAGTTGCGTTTTTGTTTCTTTTTAGTCACATTTAGTCTAGTTTTTGTCACTTATCAGTTATGAGTTAATCAATTCCTCAATGTTTTTAGACTTTTTGTCACATTTTTTGGTGATTTTTGTCTGTTGTAGTCACGTTTTTATCTTTACTCAACTTTGTCACTTTTAGTCTACCATTAGTCACCTTTACTGGCTTTTTGTCACTTTTAGTCACGTTTTTGTCACTTTTATTCTCACATTTACCATCGAGTGATAACTGTCAATATTTAACTTCAGCCTGGATTGGAGTGGATTGGAATGGTACCGAGCTAATGGAACGCTGTGTCACTTTTTGTCACTTCTAGTCGTGTCGTTGTCACTTTTAGTCGCATTTTTGTCAATTTTAGTCACATTTTTGTCACGCTAAGTCACTTTAATGTCACTTTTTTTCTCGTTTTTGTCAATTTTAGTCACATTTTTGTGGCTCTTAGTCACTTTAATGTCACTTTTAGTCACATTTTTGTCGCGCTTAGTCACTTTAATGTCACTTTTAGTCACATTTTTGTCACTTTTAATCATGTTTTTGTTGCTTTTTTTGTTTAAAAAAAAAAATCTAAACCACAGCGACAGCAGTTTTTATGGAGTCGTCTCAAGTCACAGGCTCAAGTCCAGGTTGTGTCCCAAGTCTTAGTCCATTTTAGACTCAAACCGCGCCTGAAAATTAGAATCAAGTGTATCGTCTACAATTTAAACATTAAAATGAGCTGAAAAAGAGACAGAAACATCTAAATATAGAGCTCATTTCTGCACTTTTGGTTGATTTTATGCTCCGTTCATGTTTTGTGCGACACTTGAACCTCAGAAACACATTTACACACGTTTAGCTCGTTCTTTGGGAGAAAAATCCTCTGAAAATTGTTGTCCAGAGACGGCAAACCAATAAAAACGGCAGAAACACTGGCGCTGAAGCTGAAGCTGTGGCTGTTCTGATCCGTCGTTTTTTTTAAAGTGAAAGTTCTCGCCCGCAGCTGCTCCAGGACACTCCCGTTCCATCAATATTTCCTCATTTCAGTTCAACAAAACTCTGGCCAAAAACATCACTCGTCGTAATCCAAGAACAGCCGGAACTGAAGCCTGTTTTGACAAATGTGGGACGAAGAGACGAGACGTTCACAGGATCCTTCGACAAACACAAACGCGCTGGATTTATCGGGTTTACAGTTTATTTGGACCAATGAGGTGCTTTTAAAGAGTCCATTTTAAGCTGTTTTCACCGGTTTATAAGCGCTTTTTACGACTTTCAGAGGCCAGAGCGAGTGCTGCTGCGTCGTAGGTAAAACTGAGAATATATTTGATTCGAGGGGAAAGGAAAAATCATGGTGTTTCTGTTGGAAATTGCTGTGTTTTTGTTGGAAATTGCGCAGTTTCTGTTGGAAATTGTGCAGTTTTTGTGGCAAATTGTGCAGTTTTTGCTGCAAAGTGCATACTTTCTGTTGCAAATTGCGCACTTTCTGTTGGAAATTGTGCAGTTTCTGTTCGAAATTGTGCAGTTTCTGTTGGAAATTGTGCAGTTTTTGTTGGAAATTGTGCAGTTTCTGTTGCCAATTGCACACTTTCTGTTGAAAATTGTGCAGTTTTTGTTTGAAATTGTGCAGTTTTTGTTTGAAATTGTGCAGTTTCTGTTGGATATTGTTCAGTTTCTGTTGCAAATTGTGCCGTTTCTGTTGGAAATGTTTGCAGTTTTTGTTGCAAATTGTGCACATTCTGTTGAAAATTTCACAATCGTCGACAGAAACGGCACAATTTCCAACAGAAATTGTGCCGTTTCTGTCGAAGATTGTGATGTTTCTGTTGGAAATCGTGGTATTTTTGTTGGAAATTGCGGCGTTTCTGTTTCTGATCGCGGTGTTTTTTCACATTTCTGCATAAACAAGATATTAACTGTAATAAAAAAAAAATAAAGAAATACTTTATTCCTGATACCGAATCACAGATGCTCTTCTTTAGGTCAAGGTCTTAGACAAACTGACATTTCGACTCTAAATAATAATTCTTTCGTTGTAATATTTGCACTTGTTTTAATAAAGATCAAGGTCGTTCTAAAACTGTTCTGGTCTAATTTTGTCCAGTTTATGTGATTGTTTTAGCGTTGATTCTTGCTCAAACCGCTGCTCAATGAATCAAATCAAATCTAAATCTGACTGGTCAAAATAAGCAAATCACAATTTTTTAAAGTGCAATAATTTCCTCCAAACAACAAAATATCCCGTAACTTTAACAGTGACTGATACATTTACAGTAGAATCGTAACAAAAGTTTATTAAAGCAAGAGTCGTAGATTAAACTTTTCCAATTTTGTGCAGATTTGACAAAAATGAAAGCGAAAATGCTAAAGACCATGAGAGTTATTTAAAATTCCATTGTACTTTGTCTCCAAATGCAACACGTACGCTAACGATCTTTTAAAATATCTGAATTTGCTTTAAATGTGGTGTTTATCAAAGTTCGAGGGTGAATTCCAGAGATGTTAGGTTTGATTCTCTAAACTATAATTGAGTTCTTGTCCCGACAGCGCAGCCTCCTCGTGTGTCATCCACGTCTATAAATTATTTAAAATTGCCCTGAAATTAAACCCTGGCAGCGGTGCGTTTGAGATGCCTTCAAAGGTCTGCATCCGGGTGGGAAATCACAGCGTCTCTGTCTGAAATCACAGCGTCTCTGTCTGAAATCACAGCGTCTCTGTCTGAAATCACAGCGTCTCTGTCTGAAATCACAGCGTTTCTGTTTGAAATCACAGCGTTTCGGTTGGAAATCAAGCTGATTCGGTTGGAAATCATTGTGTTTTTGTTGGAAATTGTACCATTTCTGTCGAAAATCACGCCATTTCTGTCGGAAATCAGAGCGTTTTTGTTCGAAATTAAGATGTTTCTATCGGAAATTGTTGCGTTTTTGTTGGAAATTAAGACATTTCACAGCGTGTCAAAGTGAAATCACAGGATTCCTATTTGAAATCATATCGTTTATGTTGGAAATCACAGCGAAATCAGAGCATTTCTGTTGGAATTCATGGCACTTCTTTTGGAAATCAGAGCGTTTCTGTCGGAAATTAAGATGTCTCTGTTGGAAATTGTTACGCTTTTTTTTGGAAATTTTGACGTTTTTGTTGGAAATCGCAGGCATTTCTGTCGGAAATCATTTTGTTTCTGTTGGAAATCATAGCGAATTTGTTTGAAATTAAGATGTTTCTGTCGGAAATTGTTTTGCGCTTTTGTTGGAAATTAAGACGTTTCTGTTTGAAATTGTTGCGTTTTTGTTGGAAATTAAAACGTTTTGCAGCGTTTCAACTTTAAATCATAGGATTTCTATTTGAAATCACGTTCTTTATGTTGGAAATCACAGCGAAATTAGAGTGTTTCTGTTTCAAATCACAGCGTTTATGTTGGAAATTAAGACGTTTCTGTCGGAATCGTTGTGTTTTTGTTGGAAATTAAGACGTTTTACAGCTTTTCAAAGTGAAATCACAGGATTTCTGTTTGAAATCAGAGCGTTTCTGTTGGGGAAATATAAAAAAGATAACATGTATGTATTTGTGTGATTTTTTTTGGGGGATATTTTAGTTATTTGAAATAATAAACATGTTTGTATTTGTATTATATGAATTGAATTTTAAGTGTGGGAGTTTTATTAGTTTCTTAAGTGTGTAACAGAACAGAATCGTCTTAAAGATGTCACGACAGCAGCAAAAATGTAAAATAACCCTCAGGCCGACGTGTTCTACGGAGGTCATACAGTTTATAAAAATATTATATAAATATAAAAATGATGTCAAAAAGTTCATTCATATACTGTAAAAATGAAAAACATGACCTTTTCTCGAACAGTTTTAGAAAGATGAACTTTAAGAACACATGGAAACATAAAGAAAGGGCTGAAAAATACATTCTAGTGTTTAAAGTGTTTTCAGTATTGCGTAAGGAGCCTTTTCCTTTTAGTGTTACATTTGCATCAAATCAAATCAAATCAATTTATTTTTATAATGCCCAAAATCACAACAACAGTTGCCTCGATGGGCCACAGGTAAAAGCAGTTCAGATAACTGTCCCAGAATGCCCCTGTCCTTTGACCCTCCTTCGGAAAAACTACAAAAAACCCCATGGGAAAAAGTAGAAACCTCGGGGAGAACCACAGTGAAGGAGAGATCCTACTCCCACGGACGGACAGGCTGCAGATGAACTAGGACTGACATCCACTTGGACTGAACCAGAACCACTCAAGAGGGAGGTGGCTTTAAAGAGTTCCTCCAGGCGGACGAGGAGCAGTCCACCAGTGTAGAGATCCTCCAGCAGGAGATGAGGAACAGTTCATCTAAAGTAGAAGGAGTTCGTCCAGGCAGACGAGGTGTGGCTAATCCAGGGTTGAGGGAGTTCCTCCAGGCGGGTGGCGCATAGATCGTCCAGTGTAGAGATCGATCCTCCAGACAGATGGGGGTGGGGGGGTCGTCACTGGAGCAGCCGCCGCAGTGTCTGAAACAGTCTCCACTCCCCGGGGGAAGTGGAGAGAAAGAGAAACATGTGAACAGCAATGAACAGACTACAGTTGAAGTAATATTAAATATTGTTGATAGATAAAGTAGGAAGAACCAGAGGATAGTGTTCAAGCTGCCATACTTCTCCAGCAGAATTGCTCCAAGGGCAGCGTAGCTAAAACTGTAGGTTTTTATTTCTGTTCCTAACTGGCCTGACCATAAACTATTTCAAAGAGGAACGTTTTGAGCCTGGTCTTAAATGTAGAGACTGTGTCGGCCTCTTTTACATGAACAGGGAGCTGGTTCCATAACACAGGAGCTTGGTAGCTAAATGCTCGACCTCCTACTGTGCTTTTAGAGACTCTGGGGACTAACAATAGTCCAGCATTTTGAGAACGAAGAGCTCTGTTTGGATGGTACGCTACTATTGCATCTTTGAGGTAGGATGGGGCCATATTGTTTAAAGCTTTATAAGTCAGGAGGAGGATTTTAAATTTGATTCTAAACTCAACAGGAAGCCAGTGAAGAGACTCCAACACTGGTGAAATATGATCTCTTCTTCTAGTACCTGTTAATAATCTTGCTGCTGCATTTTGAACCAGTTGAAAGCTTCTTATAGAGCTTTTAGGACACGCTGTAAGCAGAGCGTTACAATAGTCTAATCTGGATGTGACAAATGCATGGATGAGTTTTTCGGCATCATCTCTGGGCAGGATTTTTCTAATTTTGGTTATGTTACGCAAATGAAAGTAGGCTGTTTTACAGGCTTGATTTATATGTGCTTTGAATGAGAGATCTGGGTCAAATAGGACCCCAAGGTTTCTTACAGTAGAGCTGGGGGCTACAGTGATATTGTCCAGAGAAACTATCTGGTCAGATAAAGAGTCTCGCAGGTGCTTAGGGCCCAGCAGAATGACCTCGGTTTTCAGGGTTAAGGAGCAGATAATTAAGAGTCATCCAAGTTTTTATGTCTTTCACGCAGGCACTAAGTCTGTCTACTTGATGGGTCTGATCAGGTTTCATTGATAAATAAAGCTGAGTGTCATCTGCATAGCAGTGGAAGTTAATGCCATGCTTTCTGATGATCATACCTAAGGGCAGCATCGTAGAAAGGGGTTCAGAGGTTGTCATCCAGACGCCGTTTAAAGATCGAGACGTTTCGACTTTTATCCAAAAGTCATTGTCAATCAGGATTGACAATGACTTTTGGATAAAAGTCGAAACGTCTCGATCTTTAAACGGCGTCCGGATGACAACCTCTGAACCCCTTTCTACGATGGACCACACCTGGACGAATGAGGGTTTACATCGACTAAGGGCAGCATATAAAGTGTGAACAGAACTGGACCGAGTACTGAACCCTGCGGCACACCGTAGGTTACTTTAGAACATGGGGAAGATCTCTGGTTTACATTAACAAACTGGTACCTATCAGATAGATAGGATTTAAACCAGCTTAGGGCGGTTCCACTGACACCTATATCACATTCTAACCTCTGCAGTAGAATGTTGTGGTCGATGGTATCAAACGCTGCGCTGAGGTCCAACAGAACCAGGATTGAGACCTGTCCATCATCAGCAGCTAATAACAGATCATTTGTGACTTTAACTAGTGCAGTTTCAGTGCTGTGGTACGCACGGAACCCTGACTGAAAAACTTCAAATAAATTATTGTCCTGCAGGTGGCGACAAAGCTGTTTAATCACAACTCTTTCAAGGATTTCATCAGTTTATTAGATTAGATTAGAGTGCGTGATCATGAAGCCGCACAGCTAAGATGCTACATTAAAGGGGCTGTACCTGATTTTTACTGTTTTGAAACTTGAAAAACAGAAATAGTTTTAGTTAAAGTCTATATTAGTCTCATGTGTCTCTCACTTCAATGCAGTCCATCATTAATATTCACCTCCAGGAGTTTAAAGCACTTTTCACCAGAGCGCTAAAGCTAACAAACATTAGCATAAACTTAGGATACAAATACAGACAGGGAATAAGGCTGAAAGTGACAAAAACAAGGCTAGTAGTGACAAAAACAAGGCTAGTAGTGACAAAAACATGACTAAATTGACTCAAATGTGACTAAAATGTGACAAAATTGCAACTAAGAGACCGAAAATGCCAAAAATGAGGCTAGAAATGACAAAAACATGGCTAATAGGAACAAAAACATGACTACTTTGACTCAAATGTGATTAAAGAGTGACAAAATTATGACTAAAAGTGACAAAACATGACTAAATGTGACAAAAAACACGACTAAAAGTGACAAAAACGTGGCTAATAGTAACAAAAACATGACCAAATTGTCTAAAGTACACAAAGTGACAAAACTACAAAGTGACAAAAGCGACTGAAAGTGACAAAAACGAGGCTAGAAGTGACAAAAACATGGCTAATAGGAACAAAAACGTGACTAAAGAGGGACAAAATTATGACTAAAAGTGACAAACACGACTAAAAGCGACAAAAACGTAGCTAATAGCAACAAAAACATGACCAAATTGTCTAAAGTACAAAAAGTGACAAAAAGTACAAAAATTGACAAAACTAAAGTGACAAAAACGACTAAAAGTGACAAAAACGTGGCTAATAGTAACAAAAACATGACCAAATTGCCTAAAGCGTGACTAAAAAAATGACAAAACTGCGACTAAAAGTGACAAAAATTAGGCTAGAAGTGACAAAAACATGGCTAATAGTAACAAAAACATGACTACATTGACTCAAATGTGACTAAAGAGTGACAAAATTATGACTAAAAGCGACAAAAACGTGGCTAATAGCAACAAAAACATGACCAAATTGACTAAAAGAGACAAAACACGACTTAAACACGACAAATTGCCAAAAGCGTGACTAAAAAAATGACAAAATTGCGACTAAAAGTGACAAAAATTAGGCTAGAAGTGACAAAAACATGACTAAATGTGACAAAAAACACGACTAAAAGTGACAAAAACGTGGCTAATAGCAACAAAAACATGACCAAATAGCCTAAAGTACAAAAAGTGACAAAAAGTACAGAAAGTGACAAAACTAAAGTGACAAAAGCGACTAAAAGTGACAAAAACATGGCTAATAGGAACAAAAACATGACCAAATTGCCTAAAGTACAAAAAGTGACAAAAAGTGACAAAAACGAGGCAGGAAGTGACAAAAAAAATGGCTAATAGGAACAAAAACTTGACTAAAGAGGGACAAAATTATGACTAAAAGCGACAAAAACAAAACTGCGACTAAAAGTGACAAAAACGAGGCTAGAAGTGACAAAACCATGGCTAATAGTAACAAATGTATAATATTTATAAGAATTCAAGATAACAATAACAACAATAACAGTAATAATAATAGATTAATGATAAGAAGAGTCATGTGGGCGGAGTTTAAAACAGAAGAGAGTGACCAGCAGAGACTGAAAGTGCTTTTCTTCGGGAGCCGTGTGTTTGTTGTTGTGACCAGAAGGAGACGGCTCTCGAGAAATTTCAGTCGAGATAAAGTCATAGATGGCAATGTTTACGTTTGACCCTGGTTTTTGGGTCAGAGCCGCGAGGAGTGTGTTTGTGTTTGTGTCTGACGTATGGAGTTCACGGAGGGACAAAGGGAGGAAGCATCAAAAACGTGACTAAAAGCGACAAAAACGTGACTAAGAGTGACAAAAACGTGACTAAAAGCATAAAAAACGTGACTAAGAGTGACAAAAACATGACTAAGAGTGACAAAAACGTGACTAAAAGCATAAAAAACGTGACTAAAAGCATCAAAAACATGACTAAAAGCATAAAAAACGTGACTAAAAGCATCAAAACGTGACTAAAAGCGACAAAAACGTGACTAAGAGTGACAAAAACGTGACTAAGAGTGACAAAAACATGACTAAAAGTGACAAAAACGTGACTAAGAGTGACAAAAACTGGCTTAAAAGTGAAAAAATGCAAATAAAAAAGCAACAAAACCATGACTACAAGCGACTAAAACAACAAAAACACTTTTAGTCACATTTTTTGACAAAAACGCGACTAAAACTGAAAAAATGCAAAAAAAAACAAAAACTAAAATGTGACTTAAAGCAACAAAAACTTGGTTTAAAGCTACAAAAACGTAACTAAAACTGCAAAAAGGCAAAAACAAAGCGTTAAAACCATGACTACAAGCGACTAAAAGTCACATTTAGTCACATTTTTTTACCTATACGTGACAAAAAGTGACAAATTCCAAAGGACGTTTTCTTCAAATTTGACATAAACTGTACAATCTGGACTCAACAGGATTTAGACCAAACACAAGGATTTTAATCTCTGAATCTAAAACTGATTTATTGAAGTTTTACGTTAAAAAAAATTGGCGAAATTTGAGTTTTTAGGACAATTTTCAGTCCAATCTAGTTTACTTAAAAACTAAATAATAAATCCAAATCCCCTCTGTACATTTTTATAACTAATATGTGACAAAAATGAACCAATCTGTCCATTTTACAGATTAAAATGTCTCAAATATGTGGATTTTTGGCTGTTTTTTTTACATAAAACGCCTCATTTCTACTTGAAAACATGACGTGATGAGACTCTTGTGATACATTTTTTCTTACATTTATGTGACTAAACCACAGCAGGAGTTTAACACTGATGTCTTTAGATTGAAGATGTTTTCCTGTCTCTCTTTAAATGTAAACAGTGCGTTGTTTGGATGTTTGGGTGCAGCCCCTTTAACGTTGCGCTCGTTGTGTTCCAGGCGTTTGGTGTCGTCGCTCAGGATGGATCTGCTGCTCCTGACTCTGACTCTGCTCTCGGCGCTCGCTCCCACGGCCCGGGGTCAAGGTAAGAGCCGGATGCCCTCCCGCTCTCCGCCCGTGTGAGCCGGATGCCCTCCCGCTCTCTGTCTGTGAAAAGACTGCAACATGAACTGATGAGCTTCAAATGTACCAGGCGTTTGAGGAAGTTTTTGACGTTTTTTGGTCATGTTTATGTGGATTTTTGTTGCTTTTAGTCATGTTTTAGTTTTTTTGTCGCATATTTGTCACTTGTAGTGTCGTTTTTCAATTTTAGAGCCGTTTTTGTTGCATTTATTTGCGTTTTTGTCCCTTGTAGTTGCTTTTTGACGTTTGTAGTCGCATTTAGTTGAGCTTTTGTTGCATTTACTGCGTTTTTGTTGCTTTTAGTCGTGTTTTAGTTGCATTTTTGCCCCTTTTAAGTATGTTTTTGGATTGTTTATGTTGCTTTTAGCTGTGTTTTTATTTTTTAGTTGCGTATTTAAGGTTTTCAGTTGCATTTCGTCACTTTTAGTCACGTTTTTGTTGCCTTTAGTCACATTTTTGTTGCTCTTAGTCACTTTTTTTTGCAGCATATTTGTCACTTGTCGTGTCGTTTTTCAATTTTAGAGCCGTTTTTGTTGCATTTACTGCGTTTTTGTTGCTTTTAGTCGTGTTTTATTTGCATTTTTGCCCCATTTAATTACGTTTTTGGATTGTTTATGTTGCTTTTAGCTGTGTTTTTTTTTTTTAGTTGCGTATTTAAGGTTTTCAGTTGCATTTCGTCACTTTTAGTCACGTTTTTGTTGCTCTTAGTCACTTTTTTTTGCAGCATATTTGTCACTTGTCGTGTCGTTTTTCAATTTTAGAGCCGTTTTTGTTGCATTTATTTGCGTTTTTGTCACTTGTAGTTGCTTTTTGACGTTTTTAGTCGCATTTAGTCGAGCTTTTGTTGCATTTACTGTGTTTTTGTTGCTTCCAGTGTTTTAGTGTCATTTTTGCCACTTTGAAGTACGTTTTTGGTTTTTTTTTTGTTGCTTTTATTTGCGTTTTTGTCACCTGTAGTTGCTTTTTGACATTTCCAGTTGCATTTTGTCGCTTTTAGTCGTGTTTTAGTTGCATTTACTGCATTTTTGTTGCTTTGAGTCGTGTTTTAGTTGCATTTTTGCCCCTTTAAGTATGTTTTTGGATTGTTTATGTTGCTTTTAGCTGTGTTTTTGTTTTTTAGTCGTGTATTTGACGTTTTCAGTTGGATTTTGTTGCTTTTAGTCACGTTTTTGTCGCTTTTAGTCACGTTTTTTTTTTTGTGTGTCTTTGTCGCTTGTTTGTCGTTTTTCAATTTTAGAGCTGTTTTTGTTGCATTTATTTGCGTTTTTGTCACTTGTAGTTGCTTTTTGACGTTTTTAGTCGCATTTAGTTGTGCTTTTGTTGCATTTACTGCGTTTTTGTTGCTTCTAGTGTTTTAGTTGCTTTTTTGCCACTTTTAAGTATGTTTTTGGATTGTTTATGTTGCTTTTAGTCACGTTTTTGTTTTTTTTAGTCGCGTATTTGTCGCTTGTCGTGTCGTTTTTCAATTTTAGAGCCATTTTTGTTGCTTTCATTTGCGTTTTTCTCACCTGTAGTTGCTTTTTGACGTTTCCAGTCACATTTTGTCGCTTTTAGTCGTGCTATTGTTGCATTTACTGCGTTTTTGTTGCTTCGAGTCGCGTTTTAGTTGCATTTTTGCCCCTTTTAAGTACGTTTTTGGATTGTTTATGTTGCTTTTAGCTGTGTTTTTGTTTTTTAGTCGTGTATTTGACGTTTTCGGTGGGATTTTGTCGCTTTTAATCATGTTTTTGTTGCTTTTAGTCACTTTTTTGTTACTTTTAGTCACGTTTTTGTTTTTTTTAGTCGCATATTTGTCACTTGTCGTGTCGTTTTTCAATTTTAGAGCCATTTTTGTTGCTTTTATTTGCGTTTTTGTCACTTGTAGTTGCTTTTTGACGTTTCCAGTTGGATTTTGTCGCTTTTAGTCGTGCTTTTGTTGCATTTACTTCGTTTTTGTTGCTTTTAGTTTTGGATTGTTTATGTTGCTTTTAGCTGTGTTTTTGTTTTTTAGTCGTGTATTTGACGTTTTCGGTTGGATTTTGTCGCTTTTAGTCACGTTTTTGTTGCCTTTAGTCACGTTTTTGTTGCCTTTAGTCACGTTTTTGTTGCTCTTAGTCACTTTTTTTAGTCGCATATTTGTCACTTGTCGTGTCGTTTTTCAATTTTAGAGCTGTTTTCGTTGCATTTATTTGCTTTTTTGTCACTTGTAGTTGCTTTTTGACGTTTTTAGTCGCATTTAGTTGTGCTTTTGTTGCATTTACTGCGTTTTTGTTGCTTCTAGTGTTTTAGTGTCATTTTTGCCACTTTTAAGTACGTTTTTTTTGTTGCTTTTAGTTGTGTTTTTGTTTTTTAAGTTGCGTATTTGTCGTACATTACGTTTTCAGTTGCATTTTGTTGCTTTTATTTGCGTTTTTGTCACTTGTAGTTGCTTTTTGACGTTTCCAGTTGGATTTTGTCGCTTTTAGTCGTGTTTTAGTTGCATTTTTTCCCCTTTTACGTATGTTTTTGGATTGTTTATGTTGCTTTTAGCTGTGTTTTTTAGTTGTGTATTTGACGTTTTCGCTTTTATTCATGTTTTTGTTGCTTTTAGTCGCTTTTTTGTTACTTTTAGTCACATTTTAGTTTTTTTTAGTCGCATATTTGTCACTTGTCGTGTCGTTTTTCAATTTTAGAGCCATTTTTGTTGCTTTTATTTGCATTTTTGTTACCTGTAGTTGCTTTTTGACGTTTCCAGTTGCATTTTGTTGCTTCTAGTTGTGTTTTAGTTGCATTTTTGCCACTTTTAATATAATTTTTTGTGTTGTTTTTGTCACTTTTTGTCTCGTTTTTGCTGCTTTTAGTCACGACGGAATGGATAAGTATTTGAATGTTTTGGTACAAAAGATATTGGCGGCAATTTTAAAGAAATCGTATGAGAAGGTTTTGTTAGTGACGCTTTGTTAAAACAGGACTACATTTCCCAGCATGCACCTCTTCTTCTCTGTGTTTGACTCCATATTATGGCTGTGATGTTGGCTGTGTTTTTCTTGTTTTTTTTGTGGATTTTACTCTCCATTTTACTTTTGCTCTGAGATGAGTCCAGGTGAAGCTCGAGGTGCTGTTATTGTTCCATAAATAAAAGAAAACACAGTATTTCTTCGCTCAGTATTTCTCTGCTGCACATTTTAGGAGCTTTTTCTTTATTTTTGTGACATTTGTGCTGCAGAAAGTAGAATAATTGCTTTTCGTTGTCACACTTAATTTTTTTTCTTTACATTATTGTTCAAAAGAGTTTAGTTTTCTGCCTTAATATGATGTTTTTTCAGTACTTTCCTGGTGTTGTTGACGTTCTTTTGGAGTTTTTTCTCGGTCTTTAAACTCTGCAGCTCGAGTGTATTTTACGACGTCTAACGTTTGCTTTTGCGCAAATATTTAAGTGGATTTGTCTCATTTCTCTGTTACATTTTTACATTTTTCTGGTCCAGGTCTCTGTTAAAGCTAATGACGAACGAGGGAAAAGTCTGACGCTAAAATGTTACATAAAGTAGATTGATTTGTGTAAAATGTTTAATGAACACGAGCAACAACAAGTCACAACACAACGATTTCCTGAAAACGTCTTTTTAGTCGAGTAGAACTTATTTTCTGTTGAGCTCGTCTGCTCCGTGTGAACTACAACGGAAACAAGACGGCGGCGCCCACGACAACTTCAGGAATAAGGGGAATAGATCTTTATTGGGGGCGTGGCTTGTGCTGAATAAACACATTTGAGGCTCAGGGTCACTGAGGGTCTTTATCTGGTGTAAAGTCTGGTCTGAAGAGAAGAGCCTGGTGTCTGTGAAGGTCAGGGGCCCCTTCAGGCTGGGGGCCCCTTCAGGCTGGGGGCCCAAGGACACAGCAGCCTGTTAATGGTAAGTCCGCCCCTGGGTCTGGTCTGGGTCTGGCTCTGGTCAGGTCCAGGTCCAGGTCTGGGTCTAGCTCTGGTCTGGGTCTGGGTCTGGCTCTGGTCTAGGTCCAGGTCCAGGACTGGTCCAGGTCTGAGTCTGGTCCAGGTCTGGGTCCAGGTCTGGTCTGGTCCAGGTCTGGTCCAGGTCTGGTCCAGGTCTGGTCTGGTCTGGTTTAGACGTGGCTGACAGACTGCCCCGGGGCGGCTGTGGCTCAGTTTAAACGATCAGCTCATTAACCCTTTCCTGGTTCTTGTCATGTTTTTCCTCTGGAGCCTCCAGAGGGCGCCAGAGCAAACACCCGACGCCTCTGAGTGAAAACAAGTCCAAGAAAACTACAAACATGAGGAAACACCGCAGTATTATGAGGTTTATTTAACGTGGATTTCACGTTGGTCACAAACAGACAGATTTTTGCCTCCGACGGAAAACTGTTGATATTTTACCGACTTATCGTTCAATAAATGATGGACGGGACAATATATTATAACGTTTTCTTTGCTGTTGTGGGAAATCATTGTCATTTGTCACTTTTAGTCGTGTATTTGTCACTTTTAGTCGTGTTTTTGTCACTTTTAGTCGTGTTTTTGTCACTTTTAGTCGTGTCTTTGTCTCTTAGTTGTTTTTGTCACTTTTAGTCGTGTTTTTGTCACTTTTAGTCGTGTTTTTGTCACTTTTAGTCGTGTCTTTGTCACTTTTAGTTGTTTTTGTCACTTTTAGTCGTGTTTTTATCCCTTTTAGTCGTGTTTTTGTCACTTTTAGTCGTGTTTTTGTCACTTTTAGTCGTGTCTTTGTCACTTTTAGTTGTTTTTGTCACTTTTAGTCGTGTCTTTGTCACTTTTAGTCGTGTCTTTGTCACTTTTAGTTGTGTTTTTGTCACTTTTAGTCGTGTCTTTGTCTCTTTTAGTTGTTTTTGTCACTTTTAGTGGTGTTTTTGTCACTTTTAGTCGTGTCTTTGTCACTTTTAGTCGTGTCTTTGTCACTTTTAGTCGTGTCTTTGTCACTTTTAGTCGTGTCTTTGTCACTTTTAGTCCTGTTTTTGTCACTTTTAGTCCTGTTTTTGTCACTTTTAGTCCTGTTTTTGTCACTTTTAGTCATGTCTTTGTCACTTTTAGTCACGTCTTTGTCACTTTTAGTCGTGTTTTTGTCACTTTTAGTCGTGTTTTTGTCACTTTTAGTCATGTCTTTGTCACTTTTAGTCGTGTCTTTGTCACTTTTAGTCGTGTCTTTGTCACTTTTAGTCGTGTTTTTGTCACTTTTAGTCGTGTTTTTGTCACTTTTAGTCGTGTTTTTGTCACTTTTAGTCGTGTTTTTGTCACTTTTAGTCGTGTCTTTGTCACTTTTAGTCGTGTTTTTGTCACTTTTAGTCGTGTCTTTGTCACTTTTAGTCCTGTTTTTGTCACTTTTAGTCGTGTTTTTGTCACTTTTAGTCATGTCTTTGTCACTTTTAGTCACGTCTTTGTCACTTTTAGTTGTGTTTTTGTCACTTTTAATCGTGCTTTTGTCACTTTTAGTCGTGTCTTTGTCACTTTTAGTCCTGTTTTTGTCACTTTTAGTCCTGTTTTTGTCACTTTTAGTCCTGTTTTTGTCACTTTTAGTCATGTCTTTGTCACTTTTAGTCACGTCTTTGTCACTTTTAGTTGTGTTTTTGTCACTTTTAGTCGTGTTTTTGTCACTTTTAGTCATGTCTTTGTCACTTTTAGTCGTGTATTTGTCACTTTTAGTCGTGTTTTTGTCACTTTTAGTCATGTTTTGTCACTTTTAGTCGTGTTTTTGTCACTTTTAGTCGTGTTTTTGTCACTTTTAGTCGTGTTTTGTCACTTTTAGTCCTGTCTTTGTCACTTTTAGTGGTGTTTTTGTCACTTTTAGCCGTGTCTTTGTCACTTTTAGTCCTGTTTTTGTCACTTTTAGTCGTGTTTTTGTCACTTTTAGTCATGTCTTTGTCACTTTTAGTCACGTCTTTGTCACTTTTAGTTGTGTTTTTGTCACTTTTAATCGTGCTTTTGTCACTTTTAATCGTGCTTTTGTCACTTTTAGTCGTGTTTTTGTCACTTTTAGTCACGTCTTTGTCACTTTTAGTCGTGTTTTTGTCACTTTTAGTCACGTCTTTGTCACTTTTAATCGTGTTTTTGTCACTTTTAGTTGTGCTTTTGTCACTTTTAATCGTGTTTTTGTCACTTTTAGTTGTGCTTTTGTCACTTTTAATCGTGTTTTTGTCACTTTTAGTCGTGTTTTTGTCACTTTTAGTCGTGTTTTTGTCACTTTTAGTCGTGTTTTTGTCACTTTTAGTCACGTCTTTGTCACTTTTAGTCGTGTTTTTGTCACTTTTAGTCACGTCTTTGTCACTTTTATTCGTGTTTTTGTCACTTTTAGTCACGTCTTTGTCACTTTTCTTGGGGCCAGATCATGATTTTGATTTGATCTCGATTCGCGTTGGTTTTTTATTTCTGTGTTTGTATTTTTCTCCAGTTTGATTGGGATTATGTTTCAGACACACAATTTTGTTGCTTTTAGTCGTGTTTTTGTCCCTGTTCAGGTGTGTTTGTCATATTTATATGTGTCTTTGTCGTTTTTAGTCGTATTTTTGTCACTTTTAATTGTATTTTTGTCAATTTTAGTCGCGTCTTTGTCACTTTTAATCGTGTTTTCGTCACTTTTAGTCATGTCTTTGTCACTTTTAGTCATGTCTTTGTCACTTTTAGTCGTGTCTTTGTCACTTTTAGTTAAGACTTTTTAACTTTTAGCCATGTTTTTGTCCCTTTTAGTCATGTTTTGGTGCAATGAGTTGCGTCTGTTGTTTGTGGGGGCGTTTTTGTCTTTTTGTACAAATCCAAACTACAGTGTGAGCTGTTTTTTTTTTTTTTTCAAATCAAAACAAGATATTTTGTGGAAGAAAATTTGCTAATTGCATCCATTAAAATGTTGTTTTTGTGTGGATTGTGTTTAATTGTGCAGCTCTGGCCTTTAAGAGGTAAATAAAGTCATCAGAGGCTTCAGAGGCTAAACATCAGGAGAAAAAGTGTGACAGCTGCATTAAACACACAAACAGTCAATCACGATAACAACATTTCACAAAAATAACGATTATTTCATTTGTTTTCAACTATTTCTGTCATTGATTTATCGATCGACTTCTCG